>JBBPMQ010000013.1:0-56232 GCA_038090375.1 Boletus rubroflammeus
ATGGTTGATACGCTGAAGGGACGATCAGGCGATTACGAGCACGGGAAAGACCCGCGTGCGATAACGGGACGTGTCTCGATCTAGTTGCCTCGGACGCAGCTCTCAGAAGGAACGAACGGCTCCACTTGTCAGCGCAGGAACGTTCTATGGGCCTGAGTGTGAGTGTGAGTGTGAGAGCTGAATATGACATTGGGGGGCGATGGACTGTCGTTTCTTGCACTGACATGCTACAAGGGGTCCAAGACAGGGATACGACGGTTATTTAATGACAAGAGCACTACATATATAGGATGGCAGTGAAACCTATGAAAGCCGGCAACGGCATGAATGGGTGGGTGCCAAGCGGCAGGGCGTCAGAAACCCTTGGCTGTGAGCCACGCCATAACGTCCCTCTTGATGCGTCCGCCGGAGAGGGTGATGTGCCTTTGGTGATGGACCTTGACGGTGAGACGCTGGGCGTGTGGGGAGTCGGCGTCGAACAGGGACTGCCTGAGGTCGTGGGCGAGAGCCTGGGGTGGGGTGTGTGAGGACGAGGTGGAAATGGACTCGAAATGGACTCACGTCGACGCGACCGTCTACGTTTCTGATGTGGACGTGGTAGCGTGTGCGGGCGTTGCGAAGGTCGGAATAGACGGGAAGTGAGCCACGTGAATTGCGGTGGAGGAAGTAGGGAAAGCGGACAGCAGACGCCATGGTAAGTTAGTACGGTGGTGGTGGTGGTGGTGGTGGTGGATTACTACTGAGTTGTCTTTTACGTATACATACTGATCCCGTTAAACTTATAACCCCTCCAAATGATTTCCCCTCTCCCATTCACCCATGTCCATGTCCATGTCAAACTCTCGCTCTCGCCTCTTCCGTCCCTTTCAGCTTGTCCCCACTTATCCTCCCTTCCCCCCCCTCCCACCCCTCTCCCCCATCGATAATATCCTCCCCCAATGGCACTCTCTCCTCCTCCCCCTCCCCTTCATTGACTGTGCGCCCTCTCCCCTCTCCTCCCGCCCCCCGCTAATCGTACCCTACAGTCCCACCCTCCCCCTCAGACACCTGCTCCTCCACTTCGACCGACATTCCCCCCTCCCCTGCACCGAACGCCATCCGTGTCGTCTGTGACGTCCCTCTCCTCGCTCCCCGTCCCCTCCCATACCATTCCCCGACTTTCCTCCAATTCGATCTGCCCGACACCGACGAGGACCTCTCCCACCCACCGTACACCCACCGTCCCTCGAAACGGAAACGCGACATTGACGACGACCCTGTCATCCCCCAGCCACAATCAAAGCGTATCCACCGTCGGATATCCCGTCCCGCCCACCGTCCCAGGGATCACCCTTCCCCTTCACATCGCGCTGGCAACCATCGCTCCCGCTCATAGTCTCCCTATATCCCTCCCCTGTTTCACAAAGGTCTCTCCTTCCGCTCCCGTTCATCATTCTCTCACATCTTGTCACCCTACAGCGTCGTTCTTGTTACACTTTGACACGCTGCCAGTGCCACCCACAGCCGTCCGATCGCACCAGGTGGCATCTCGCATACACGCCGCATATATGTACTTGCATCATTCTTACACCATACCTTACTTGTATCATATCGAGCATCACCCACATGCCATCCCGCCACCTTGGTTGTCAGAACCCCACACGTCATAGCATGCCTATTCATTCCTCGCCCATTTCCCATCATCGTCAGACTCCACACCCGACCCCAATCCCTTCGTCGAGGTCAGCCCCTCTCTGCCGTATCTCCTTCGTATCTCCTCATCGCTCCACCTAGCAAAATCCCCCGTGCACAATACACCTTTGACAGCCGCCGGGATCCCCCCCCCCCTTTGTCGAGCTGGCGGTCCCGCCGAGAAGCAACCGCAGTGTGTATTAAACTGTGAGCAGTCATCTTCTCATCCGATCAGTCGTCTTACCACCGCGCCCCGCAGCTCAACATGCCAGCCACGGAGTTGTTTGAGGCAATGCTGGCATATCCCTATCTCTGACTCATCGGTCAGTTTCAGAACTGCGGTTTCTTCTGCGCGCTGCCCTCCGATCCATCTCGGACGCACATCATGTGTAATCAAATCTCGTGTTCGCGTTAATGTACTATATATTACGATCACGATCATTTGTTCACTGCACCATCTCGGCATCAATTCCAAGCTGTCCATGGTGTGCCTTTTTACGGTGTGCTTCCGCGAGCTCTCGGCGATGCTGCGCGGCACGCAAGTCCAGCGTGGTCATCTCGAGTTCATGAAATGCTCGACGGCTTGCCTTCAAGCAACGTCGGCACTCGGTTGCTGCATGAGCGCGATGAACTTCCAACCGGTTGTACTGAAAAAAGTATTATCATCAACTGTCAATCAGCGCAATTTGATCAGACAGACTCGCCTCGCCCTCATATGCGACGCTAAACCTAGGTTTTGCCTCGTACCTGGGAATCGTTGGCAAGTATGGTGTTGTGACAACCGCCTCGCTTGATGGCATTACAACAGTGTCAAGAGTTGGTATCAGTTGCTGTTGAAATTCCAACGGGGAATCGGTCCGTCTAGGTGATTCTGCTTTTCCAGGCGGTTCCCCATCTTGGTTGTCAGAGCGGTCCTTTCCTTTAGCAAGCGATTCCGCAGCCATCTCGACCTCCATTTCGCCATCCAAAACAACAGCACCCTCAATGGATCGGTCTTCTCCCCGAATAGGTTCAGATCCACTCGGCACGGCTTCTCTGCGAGGTTCATCAAGGTGGTTGCGCTGACGACCCGCTGGCTCGGGTGACTGGCGTGCGAGTGCTGACCGTGTGGGACTCGACACGGAATGTGGATGTCGATTTGGGCTGGGACTTTCTCTAAGAGATGGGCTTTTTGGTGGTCGAGGAATATCGTGAGGTTGATGGGTTTCTAGCGGCTCAGGCCGGGCGCGAGACAAGGGGGATGATCTACGAGACCTGCTTCCCGTACTTCGGGGGGAAGTCGAGCGCCTTCCTCGAAATGGATGCAACGGTTGGGCCCGGCGAGGAACAGAATAAGGTTCATGGTGATGGTCTAACACATTATGAATATATATGCGACAATATGAGTGACAATGGACTCACCACGGCGAGGCGATAACGGTGCAGGACGATAAGTCGGGGAAGCGGGTCGTCTATCATGTTCGCGATCTCTGGGTCGTTGATCGTCACGGTCCCGACTCCTCCCTCGCTCCCTGTTTCTTTCCCTTCTGTAGTCATCCCGACCGCGCCAGTCA
The DNA here is from genome assembly GCA_038090375.1 of Boletus rubroflammeus. NCBI lineage: Eukaryota > Fungi > Basidiomycota > Agaricomycetes > Boletales > Boletaceae > Boletus > Boletus rubroflammeus. Next base: position 3,225 of record JBBPMQ010000013.1, read on the forward strand.
CTTTCCCTGGGACCGTATCCTCTTCGACTCGACGTGGGACGGTTTGGACTATAATCATTCCGGGCCGTCCAGGTGTCGTCTCGTCTGTAGTATCGATCGCTGTCCCTGTTTCTGTCTTTGTTTCTGTCTCTGTCCCTGTCCCTGTCCCTGTCCCTGTCCCTGTCCCTGTTTCTGTCTTTGTCTTTGTCTCTGTCTCTGTCTCTGTCTCTGTCTCTGTCTCTGTCTCTGTCTCTGTCTCTGTCTCTGTCTCTGTCTCTGTCCCGATCCCAGTCATTCCTGCGGTCGTCTCTGGCACGGGCATCATCATAGCCGCGGTACTCCCTCCCATGATAAGTATCACGAGAACCGGCAATGTAAGTATTCACGGAACGTGGGGGGAGAGGCGACCTTTGCCCACTGGGAGTATACCGCAAGCGGTTCCCGCGTTCGCGGTCTCGTGCATCTCTGTCCCTGTCTCTGTCGTCCCGTTGATGAGAGTACCGGTCTGGTGATGCGCGCCCAGGACCACTAAGACGCCGGTCGTCTGTTGGTTCGGGCCATGCGTTCGCTGTCCTCGAGAACTCGGGTTTGGCGGGGAGATTTGACATGCAAGACAGAGCCTAAAGGCTATAATGTTTCGTTTTGGGACAACACCCAAGTCGGGGGGTTTTTTCTTTTTGTTTGGCCGACTTTACATACCCTCTCTCGTCCAAAAAAAAAAAGTCACCGTCAGCATCATTCATGGCAGCCCCCGACCTCGTCCCGCTCGCGACGCTCGCCCAAGTCGAACGCACACCGTCCTGCGAAGATGGCATCCCATCAGAACTAGAAGAGGATCTCAGAGCGTTCGGCTGCAAACTCATACACGAAGCCGGCGTCCTTCTCAAACAGTGCGTGTCCGGACCAACCTCCATGACCACCCATAACGGCGCCTCTCGTACCAGAAAGCAGGTGGCCGTCGCTACCGCTCAGATATTATACCAGCGTTTCTGGTATACGTCCTCGATGAAGCAGTTCTGCATAGGGGTCAGGCACTGCGCTTCCCTCCCGTCTTCGCCTTTGAGCTTCACCGATCCCCTCCACTGACAGGACGTGGGCATGGGCGCGCTCTATCTCGCCTCTAAACTCGAAGAGTGTCCGCTTCGGATCCGAGACCTCATCAACATCTATGACCTCCTCCTCCAACGCAACACACACGCGCTCGCGCCGCCCACCTCACAAAAGAACGCTGAACAGTTCAAATACGCACCCATGTCGTATTTCGGCAACACGTTCTACGACCTCAAAGACGCCATCGTCGTCGCCGAAATGCAGATTCTCAAACGCCTCGGGTTCAATGTCCACGTCGTGTTGCCCTACGGCACGCTCATTAATTACCTCCGCGTGCTCGGCCTCATGAATCACAAAGACGCGTGTGCAAAGGCGTGGGGTTACCTGAATGATGCGTGCGTGATTTGACTGTAATTGTGAGCCTTGATGCGAGCACGTGCCTAGACTGCAAACACCGGCGTACGCACTGTATGCCGTCCCAACCATCGTTAGCGCTGCGATCCTCCTTGCTGTGCGCCATCTGGGTATCTCACTTCCCTCCACGCCACCCAACTGTTGGTGGGATTTGTTCGACGCCGCCTGGGATGACGTGTGGAGCGTCTGTGGACAGATTATGCGGCTCTATCGGGATCGCACGCAGGAGGAACATCTCCGGGTGATGAGCATGATCAACAAGAAGGAGGTGCGAAAATGGCTGGAAGAAAATAACCATTCGAGCTAGCTGGCGATGCACTCCCATCGTCTCCGCACTTTCATGTCTAGTTGTAGTCAGCAAGGGATGTTTTTTGTGTCGTTTTTGCCACACGGCCAGGAGACCGATTCTACGATTCGCGACATCAGATGATGACAACTACCATCATCACCGAAATACATTGGAGCCCTCCTTGGCAAGGTGCCTTGTCGCAGTAAGCTGCGGGAGGGGGAAAAAATAGTCTCTCTGGCGGGGAGTCGAACCCCGCTCTCCCGCGACCATCTTATGACAGGCGGATGTACTATCCGATATACTACCAGAGACTTTATCATGGGTAGCAATGTTCCCAATATATCAGGGGTCACGTCACAGCTGACCTTTGTTCCTCAATCATCGGTTCTTGAAGGCCCATTTCCGAAACCTACGGCAAGGCAGTGCTCCCGGTACATTGTCACACTCCCCAACGGATCGTTCCAGCAGTTTAAACCGTTTCACTTGATGGGCTGAATGCTGACCGACCCATGGGTTTCTCATGCATACCATAGCGGGATTAGACTATGAAACAAAGAAGCACCCGAGTCTATTCATGCGCACAGCCCGCATCCGGCAATCAAGTACATATCTGACGGTATTCCGAACCGGAAGGAGATACATGTGGTCAGACAGGCGAGACCCCTCGAAAAAAAAAAAAAAAAAAAGTACGTTCGAAACAACCCGTTCTTCGAGTGCGCACATGGCGCTACGTATTTCTGTAAAAACGACCTCGGACGACGGTAATGCGGAACGCAGACTCGTTGGCAATCTCACGACATGTCCTGAATTCCTAATAAATAAATAAAAACGGAACGCATCATACACATCACGAGCTATAAACCTGTACGGTCCCCCCCTTAGTCGCTCAGAATAGCTTGTACCACGTTGGACACCCTCAGCTGTCTCAAATCCGTATAAGTCTGGTGACATCGGACAGGTCCCCATCAGTCCCCGTTCACGTCACAGGATGGACATAACAATCACGAACCTGACCACAGCCCACGAAAACGATGGGCTGTCCTGTCACGTAGGTCATGGAAAGCGCAGCACCGACCTTGGAAACACAAATCAGCATCGGACGCGTGGTTCCCGATCCCCATTTGCAGGCTGCCAAAAAAAAACGTTACCTTGTCGTCGACGGTGTCCCACTTGGTAATCACCATGCCGTCAATCCCACGGCTCTTGCTCGTAGAGGCACCCGAGAAATCGCGCAATGCGCGGTCGAATTTGGTCAGCTGGTCGACGGCTTCGTTACCTACCAAGGCTTCTCCCACAAAGAGGATCTTGTCTGGGTTGTTGACAGCCACGAGCTTAGGATATGTCGACGTGTCATTGCACGTGCAGCCGAGAAATAGTTGTAGTTACCTTGGCCAATGCCCTCATCAGCGGCTACATGCGTGTTCGAATATGAGTATCGCGAAGCGAGGGTGACATCGATGAACGATGGCCATACCTCGTTGTCCTGCATACGACCAGCCGTGTCGATGAGTACGACATCGAAATCATTGTCTTTCGCTGTGCCGAGGGGGTCAACTCAGTGTGGTAGGCAGTCTTGTTGGGAAAACCGACCGTGTACGACCGCTTCCTTCGCGATCCCTGCAGCGTCCTTTCCGTACCCTTTCTCGTAGAGCTCCACACGGCCTTTGCTATTAGTAGCGCCGTCAACTCCGAGCACGCTCAGGTTGCGCACGTGAACTCGGAGTTGCTCGACAGCACCGCTCCTACAGATGACGTTAGTTGAAAGGGAGAACGAAAGGACGCGTATACTCCCCGGAAGGTGTCGCAAGCAGCGATCAAGACGCGCAAGCCGTTCTGGATGAGCCAAAAACAAACCTTGGACAGGTTGGTACTCTTGCCGACGCCATTGACGCCTACGAACACGATGCTATACGGAATTCGTTGTTGGGAGGAGGTGAGAGGTGAAGTGAGTTTCGTCCGGATGGACAACAGGAGATCGGTGGAGGTCTTGGGTGTGAGGATTCTGGTCAACGAAGTCGACAGTGCTGCCCGGACGGCGTTGTTCGTCGCTAGATACGAACTCAGCGCAACGCCAACCCACACATCCAGACACACGTACTTTGGAATCCGCCGACCTTCTTGCCTACGAGGCTCTCACCGACACCCTCACACACTTTGTCCGCGATTTCCTTCGCGACGTTCTTTTTCATGAGATGCTGCTTCATACCTTCCAGCACGGGTTTCAAGTCGTCTTCAGTCAACACCTTTGACCCCGTCAGACGTGCAAAGAGGGAACCCAATGAACCTAGAGAGCTTGTTGACTGCTCCGACCCATCCGATCGAAGTGCTCGCGCAATCACGTCGTCGGTCTCGTCGTCCTTTGAACCAAAGTCCCAATCCTTGACCTCATACATCCCATCCTGGGTTCTCGTTCCCAAAGAGGCTTTGTCGACGAGACTCTGCAAGTCAAACGTCAGACGCCCGTTGGCGCTAGAATCTGTTTTATCGACACTAAAGTCCAGCGATGCCATGTCGGATTCGCTGGGCGTCTCGTCACCCCACTTTCGCCCTGCTTTTGCTTTCGTCTTTCGATTGGTAGATTCGTTACTGGATGAGAGGGAGGAAATGAGACGGTGTGATGATCGAACTTGGAGGGCTCACTCTGACGTGGGGACGCCGTCTCGTCCGCTTCCTGACTCGACGCGCGATATCCCCCTACTACCGCGCCTACCCCCACGACCACGCAACCTGTTTCTGAGTGCCTGAGCATTTCTTGCTATTTGTTGCTCGTCCTGCGACACATCCGGGGACTCGGAGGGCACTGTGAGACATATGTACATCAGAAAAAGAGAAGAGTGAAAGCGAGAACGCACGCGTACTGAGATCGTCTGAAGGGATGCTAGGCGTCCTGTGCTCGACGTGAGTGACAGGCCTGAATCGGGACTTGCGTTCCTACACAATGTATGAATATACTCTACGAGCGCCACGATTCGCCTTCGTTACCTGTGCAGCCTTTTCTTCGATACCCTTGAGCAGCTTGTCGAATACCTTGTCCCAGCCGTCGAACGCCTTTGCGAGATTCCAAGGGGTAGACAGATCCCGCGCAGTAGAGGAAGCTTGTTTACCGCTGTTCATGACATGCAGCGAGGCGACAAACGTAGCGAGAAAAGGTTCGAAGAGTTTGATAAAGAGCGCTTTCATAGCCGTCAAGAGATCTTCGACATAGGTGAGTTGCAAGATGCGCTGGTACGCGACCTGTGTGGAGGGGTCAAGACGACGGACAGTACGTGGGGTGGGACAAGCACGTACGACGAATATGAGTTCGAGGTCGTTTACGAACGTCCATTTGACTGCATACCCGTCCTTTTCGTATTTTTCTTCGGCGGTTCGGCCCTCGATGAGTGCTTCTCGGATGAGAGAGTTGACAGGCGATGCAGCGGAGGAAGTTATATGAGAAGCTTCGGGTGTGAACGAGCGCGACCAGAGTACGACGCCGCCTGCAATCAAAGTTTGAACCAGGTCTTGAACACCGCCCAAATACGTACCTTTGTGCGAAATGGAGCAGTGATCCAACATGTTTGGCTTATGACTACCCTCACCGACGTGACGGACGGACGTGTGTATTGCACAGTCATTACGTAATCATCATTTGCGAGGCCATCGGATCGAGCACAAGTACATAGCCAAGTAGCAAAAGTACAGATTAATGTCCGGCACTTTCTAGATCCGGTTGGCGACGCAAGGGTTGCAACGACGTTGGCGAATGTGACGGATATGAGGACTGCGTGCATGGTTCGTCCAACGAAATGCGTGGCGCAAAATGGAGGACGGAGTCTCCGCGAGTCGGAGACTGACGCGCTGGGGACAACTTGCCCGAGACGATATCTGCTTCGCACCCCCACAGCTCCCTACTGCTCCCGACACTCGCACTCGGACGGTGTCGTGCGACAAGCGAGTCGTTGGCTTGTTGTTGTGAGGAGAATCTCTGGGGATGAAGCGGCGTCTCTATGCTAGGCCGGCCGGACGGGATGTCTGTCGTTACCATCATTTCATCTGGGAATCTCATGTTCTGCATCGGTGGACTGGTATAATACGAGTTTTGCATGAACGGGAGCGGGACAGCGGGGGGGTAGTGTGTGTATACGCCGCCGCCTTTTTCGGCAAGTGTGGGCGTGTACTCGGCGCCTGAATCTAAGCGAAGGACGGGGGTGGCGCCGGCCTTGAGGGAGTTGATGAATTCGGACGAAGGGGGTGTGCGCTTGCGTTTGCGGGCGCGTAGGTAGAGGAGGATGCCGAGCACAACCAGGACAAGAAATACGACGCCTCCGACCACGCTGCCAGCAATGGTGCCTGCGTTGGACGTGGAGGAGGACGCAGCCGCTACGGTGGATGTAGTCGTACTCGTTTGTGCGGCGGATGTGGAGGTAGCGGTAGAGCCGGAGGGGGAGGTGGGAAGGGCAAGGGGGGAAAGGGTGCAGTTTGCAAAACTTGGGTCACAACTTTGGCGTTTCTGACAAGGGGTCAGCAGCGCACCCGCGGCCAAGGCTCGCGACTAGGGGCTCACGGCGAAAACGACCCCAAGAGGTGGTCGACTCGGCATCTGGATGATGATGGGGAATGCTAGAAACGAAGCGTCGACGAGTTTTACCTGAAACCTAGACAGAAATCAGCGCTGGGATGGTACTAATCAGCCTTGGGAAAGGCACTAAAATATCACAGATCAGTGCATTGCCTCACTCGCTCATGCGACCGATTTTCCCCTTTCCACTCAGACGCCTATCCACTCGAACCACCATGAGAATCGTGCCCGTGCCCGTCAGGCAGGATAATTACGCCTACTTGCTCATAGACGAGCCCTCCAACAAGGCTGCCGCAGTCGACCCGTATGACGTGCCAAAAGTACAGGCTGCCGCAACTCGTCTAGGGGTCTCAATTGTTGCCGCCATCACGACACATCATCACCAAGATCACAGCGGCGGGAACGAGGTCTGTCTCCATTTACCTACCCCTTGCCGCATCATGTCACGAACCTATCCGGGAACCAGATTTTTGTCAGTGCTCTGTCCATGACCACCTATCCATATATATATATGTCATGTTTGCTGGCTAGGCTGAAAACTACCCCGGGGCACCCATCTACGGTGGGAGCACAAAGGTGCTCGCTCTGTCGAAGCTCATCAAGGACAAGGACGAGTTTGTGATCGGAGACAATGTTCACGTCAGGTATGCTGTCCCCCGCTTGCGCTGCAAGCAAGCCCGAGTGTTGATGGGCTTGGGCAGATGTCTGGCAACGCCGTGCCACACACAGGACTCGATCTGCTACTATATCACTGACCCGTCCAACAAGTCCCAGGCGGGCTGCGTCTTCACCGGTGATACCCTTTTCCAAGGTAAACAGGCGACCGTTTGGCATTGCACATGCGGTTGACACACACGCCAGGGGGTTGTGGGCGGTTCTTCGAGGGCGACGGCGCAGATATGCACGCGGCGCTGTCGTACCTGGGAACGTTGCCCGACGAGACGGTTGTTTACAATGGACACGAGTACACTGCCGGCAATGTTGCGTTTGGGAAAGCAGTTGATCCCACCAACTCAGGTATAGCGCGGCTCGAGAAACTTGTTCTGGACAATAAGGTGACCACTGGGTTGTCTACGATTGGGGATGAAAAGGCATGGAACGTGTTCATGCGGCTGGATAGCGAGGCGGTCAAGTAAGTAGGTGGCGCATTTCGGATGGGCGATGTGTGAATTTGCACTGCAGGAACGCTGCGGATGTGACGGGCGAGTCGGCGATTGTGGACAAGTTGCGAGAAATGAAGAACTCGTTCAGGGGGTGATTACAGGGAGTCGTTTTCTGTGCAGAAACAACGTGCATGACATGTATGATGACGGTACTCGATGTGGACAGTATTGTAAAGATATGAAGAGGATTAGCAGTTTAGCCGAACCCGACGAGCTTTGATACGGCGGAGCGAGCGTATGGGATGTAAGATAGACAGTACCACGTGTATGCGAGGTACTCGATGATGACGAATACTGCGGAAGCAGGTGAGATGGGGGGGGGAGAGCGGTGCTGTGCGGGTCTTACCGATGCAGAGAATCTATGAGGGGGTGAGCATGAGAAGACGAGAGAGAGATGGACAAGGGGACGGACCTCGTTGCCAATGACAAAGGCACCGATGAAGACGAGACCTATGGAGGCGAGAAAGACGAGGGTGGCGAGGAGGCGGACGGGTTTGAACATCTGGAACGGAAAGGGTGAGAGGTCAGGGGAGGGCAGAGATACGGAATTACCAGTTTCAACTGGGATGCAAACTATATTTGATATCGTTCAGAGTGGAGCTGGGTGTGTGGAGATGATCGGGCTTACCCCAATGAGAAAGCCGGTGCCGGCGAGGGAGACGAGGATGCCGATGGTGTAGAGGACTGACAAGGGTTTTGGGGATAAGACGGGGGACGAGTAGATGGGTGACACACCTGCAAAGCTGCTGAGCTGGCCCAGGAACAAGAGGATGCTGCCTAGGAGGCTGAGGACAAAGCCGACGACGAGACTGTGTGTGGGGAACGGTGAGCAGTGTTTGGGTGCGAAGAGGAACGCAAGCACGGACGAGCCGATGAATCCATAGAGACGCTGAGTGCGGGTTAGGCCGAGAAAGCTGAAGGCGGAGTCGCCCTCGAAGAAACCGCTGTCTGGCGCTGTCTCGAGATTGAGCCAGCCTTTGGAGGGCATGGTAAGAAAGGGAGTAGTCTGTGGCGGTGCAGTTCACCTCGTGTGATAAACGAGGCAAAGTAAATAAAATAAAATAAAGTAAAAAAATGGAAAAAAAAAAAACTCGACCTTTCGAATGGATCAGCCCAACAAATTTTCGCGAGGTTCAGCGACGACGCCGCCCCCGCCGATGGGCTCACCTTCTCACATCGACTCCCTTTTTCAGTCCATCGCAGCCCATCAAACAAACTCCGCACCAGCGACACCCGCCCCGCCCCCCAGCGACCCCGACCCCACACCCGCCTCATCCGCCGCAGACAGGCAGAGCGCCCTCCTCTCCCTCCTCTACCCCGCAACTACCTCCCTCCTTTCCCCCTCCAACCAGCAGATCCCAACACCACCCGCCTCGTCCTCACAGCGCTCCGGCCAGTCCCCCTCAAACACCAGCGAGACACAGGGAAAGATCCTCCTCGAGCAGCTCATGGCAGGGTGAGTCCCTCCTCCGCGCCTCGTGCACCCTCCCCCGGCGCTCGCAGCACATCCTCACACAACACACGAGGCCGTCCCCTCCTCCCTTTTCTTCCCATCCTTGTCTCCCATCCTCTCTTTCACCTCCCACCCATGGCCTCCTGGGACTACATCGATGCCTTCTTTACTGACCCTCTCGACAGCGCCGCTCCCCGCTCAAACTACTCCGATGCCCCTCCCGTCTTGCCCTCCCTCCCTCCCCCCACTTCCGCACCCCCCCAACAGCCCCCAGTCGAGCCTTATCACCCCTCAGACGCCTATGTCCCCCAGGAGCCTCCGAGAGAGCTGCCCCCGCCACCTCACCCCATCCCCGTATCCCACCCTCAGCAGCAGGCGCCTCCATCCCCGCGCAAGTCCATGTTCGAGTTCATCTCCCCCTTCGATGCCCTTGCCTCCAACCCCACCACCGTAAAGAAGAAGCCCCCTCCCATCACCCCTGCCAGCACCTCGAGCGGCAACGAAGACTCTTGGACCTCCGCTTCCCTCGGCTCACTCAACGATCCAAAACGAAAGTCCGTCGAAAACCTCATCGATCAGCTAACACGGGGCCAGGCACCTTATCCTCCACCTCAGCCCCCTTCCCCTTCATACGACCCATATAGCGCTACAGACGACTACTCCCAGGCGGAGCCCATCCAAATAATCCCACAACAGTCCCAGCAGCAATCCCGTCCCATGCCCCCGCCTCCTCTCCCACCCAAGCCCGGTCGCGTCACTCCCCCTCGTGCTTCCCCACCCAAACTCGCCGTCCAGCAGCAGCAGCAGCAGCAGCCTCAACGTCCACAGGGTAGGTCCACAGAGTCCCCTGTCAGCCAACCTATAGCCCCAATCAGAAGGGACAAGGACGGCTCCCCAGGACCCCGCTCAACCTGGAAGAACGACGGTCGCGCCAAGCCCCTCAGCAAGGCCAAGTCTCAGTCGAGCCCCAGGTGTGCACACTATCTTCTTTTCTGATACCTTGCAGCCTCATTCTCCTGCAGCGCCCAGCCGCAAACGATCGTGTTCGACGTCGCTCAGCCTCTCGACGAAATACAGGCACCCAGGGATGCAGTCAAGTCCACTGCCATCGCCCTCGTCAAGCAGGACCCCATCTTCTTGCCCGGCACTACCATCGGGGCCACCCACTGGATCGCCTACGCTATGACGAGGGGTCGCGTCCGTGTCATTTCACGTTCTAGCGGTGATCGCACCCTCCTTCAGTTGCCTACCGTCTTTGCGCCAGCAACCCAAGTCATCGATATGGCCGTTTACGGCAACAGACTCGCGGGTGTGACCTCCGATGGTGGTTTCGTCGTTTGGGAATTGCCCGAAGTCATCACCGATGATGTCCCGTACGTCCCTATCCGCGCCTTGGCGACCATTCAAGCTGAGATATCGTGTCTAGTGGTCACCTCTTGCTATGTATCGTACCGAGCGCGGATGCTGATCCTTTGCACTCTGTCAAGTGGCATCCCAAACAAGCCGACACCCTCGCCGTCGCTTCTGAAACAAAGATGTACTTGTTGGATTTGGCGGAGGCTGCGCGTACATTCAGGGGTGAACCTCTTCCGCAAGTCGAGCTTAATCGCATCTCTCAAGTTTTCTCTATCCCTTCCGTAAGCGTGTAGCCCCCCCTCTCGTTTGCTACCCATCTACTGATGCCACTCTGGTAGCGCCTGGTTGCGTTCGACTTTGATGTTCCTCACTTTGCGCTGGCGACCATTTCCGAGGACTCGACTCTGACGCTGTGGAACGTTCATGACAAGAGTCCATTCTGGACACATCGCGTCCGTGGAGACGATCTTCCATCCTCATTGACCTTTATCGACGATGGCATCGTCATCGGCCGCAGGAACGGCACTGTGTTCCAGTTGCTCTCCGTCATTACAAAGAACGTTCTTTCCACCTTCAAATTTGTCAATGGCACCAAAGACGACCCGGAAATGTTTGGCCACGTCAACTACGACTCCAGGATCCAAACTCTGTGGGTTGCCAACAACCGTAGAGACAGTTTGATTGCGTTGAAGGTTGGGTTTGACGTCTCTGGTTCGCCATCTGGTGAACTTGTCCGAGGTGGCTTCTTCGAACAGGTCGTCGAGTTCTCCGGACCGAAGCCTACCATTCACTTTGTCATTCTCTCTGCGGATGCTGATCCTACTGGGGACGAGGCCCATGCAGCCTGTGTTGCTGCGAAAGTGCCTCCAGGTGAACTTGCCCTCGTGGCGTTCTCTGTTCACTCGACCGGTGTCGATCAGGTCCTCGTGCGCAGGGAATGGTACGAGAGTGCCCTGGTGAGCGCCGTTGCCAAATTCCCTCCCTACACGCAATCCCAGTCTGCACCACTGGACGTCAAATCAGCTCGCCAGATACCCCAGGCACCTACCATCGCACCAGTCTCACAGCAAGTCTCTTCTGTTGTTCCCCCTGGTAGACTGCGGACGCCGCCTTCGGAAGAAATTGAATCGGAGTTGACTCGTGATGAGGCACGTGGATCCGAGGCAAAAGGAAAGAGCGCCAAAGGAAAGAATGTCGCCTTCAGAGATCGAGAGGATAGTAGAGACAAGGACAGGGGAGCAAAGGCCGACTTGGGTTCCATCAGCGACTCTGGCGTCGCTCAGATTGTCGCCAAGGAGATCAAGAAGAGCGAGGAAAACCTCCACACGCGCATTGGGCGATTGATCACCAAGGAAATGGACAGGCAGCGTAAGTGTCATTCCAGGTGTGTTGACGACTGGGTCCTGATTTATTGTGTGCTCACAGAACAACGGTTCGACGAGGCCCGGACGCAAGATCAATCAGAGGACATTAACAGGCAGGAAAAGATTCTCAAATTGATCTCGACGGAGCTCACAAGGAACACCACGCGCGTGGTAGAGATGGCTGTCAAGACCGAGGTTCAGAACTCGGTCCTCCCTGCCCTAGAGCATATCACGCGGACCGAGGTTCGATCTGCGCTCAACGAGCATGTTGGACGAGGTCTGACAGAGTACATACAAAACGTAAGTTTCTTGGTATTGCGCAGCGGCTGACCTGACCACATCAATCGTCAGAACCTTCCCGTTGAAGTCGAGAAGCTGTTGCTCCGACCTGACATTTCGAATCACTTTGCAAGCATACTCTCGACGAACCTAAACCCTCTTCTCGAGAGATATGTCAAGGACACGGTTTCAAAGACGTTTGTGCCCGCCTACTCTCAGCAGACTTCGGCCATGCACCAAGATATCCTGCGTGAGATGAGGACAGAAATTTTGAACGTGAAGAAGGATTCCATGACATGGCAAACGGAGGCGGCGCGGAGCCAAGAGGTTCGTACATCGTATATTGATATCGAACGTTCCTTCTCACACATCTCGTAGTCGCTGATAAGGGATCTCGAGCATTCTGTCAGAATTCTCTCTGACCAAGTCAAATTCCTCACCATGAATGCGACGAATCTTCACCGGCTGCCCAGCAACACCTCTCCAGTGTCCAGCATTTCCTCGATGCCTCCTCAGTCTCTCCACCGCCAACCAAACCTCCCACCTTCTACGCAGTCGGCTTACACCTCGCAACCTCTCAGCAGCTATGCGCAGCAGGCACAGGCACCACCGATCCATGGCTCGTGGTACTCGTCTCCAAATATTGCTGCTCCTCAGGCTTCGCACCCTATTGCTCCGCCCCCACCCCCGCCACCTCTGTCTTCTCAGCGTTCTCCCCCAACTCGGTCTGAAGAGTGGGACGACACTTACTTGGCGGTGCTGGGCACGCAGGACTCCAAGCAGCTTCGAGAGCTGTTGGCGCGATCGAACCCAGAGATTGTTATGCCTCTCAATGGACCTGGGCCACTGTCTCAGGCTGTTGTTCTTACATTATTACACCGCGTATGTGTCACTCGTCCTCGATTGTTTGTGTAGTGTCTGATTTGTCTGTTCTTAGCTCGCTGGCATTGTAGGAGAGACACCGCCTATTGATGAAGCTTTCAAGTCTGCACTCTGGTGGCTTCAGAGGGCGGCCACTGTTTTGAACATCAATGTACGTCGCTCGTTGCGTCGTCCTGACGTGAAAGTGTCTCAACGCGCTCTCTTTCAGGAACCTCTCATCTCCCCCTACATTGCGCGGGTCGTCCCTAATGTCAAGGCTATGCTAAACACCACGAAACAACGTCTGGCAATTCTCCCCGGTGGACCTCAATTGATGGACTCGGCCAGAACCATCGCAGAGATACAAGATATTCTCGTTCGCAAACAAGTCTAAAACCTTTTTTTTTTGTATCCACATTGTTGACGAAAATCCCTACATACGAGAAAAATAATAAAAACTAAAACAGAACATTGTTCAATCCCACCCTTTTCTTCTTCTTCTTTGCCATGTCAAAGTTGACGTCCCCCACAAGATTTTTTTTCCTCCCCAGTTCATGCCAGGTTCATGACATTTGTGACGCGACCGATACGAAATGTTCGTTTTTTGATGTATAAATGACGTGCTTTGTTCCATCTTGCCTTTTCTTTTCTTTTCTTTTCTACAGTTCATGAAACGCACCACATGTAGTTGTTGGTATGATTCGCAGTGCTTGCAATCAACTTGGTACATCTTAGATCAGTCTGGGTGTTGTGCGAAAGGGTCGACCAAGTCGAGGAGGAAAGTGTGCATGGACCCGATGGGATCTAATCGCAGGATCCGACAGGTGTTCATGCTGCCCGCATCGGGGGAGCTTTCCGATTCGTATGATTTCAGGAATTTAGAACTCTCCCTCGAAATTGCAATCTCCTTCCGCATCGCGGGTCAATCGTAAGGCCGGCAGAAGTTGCTGGGAAGAAGTGGAACCGTATGACAATCTTGGGGAAATCCCCTCCCGTCCTGAAGATAATAATGATCATTAAAATAAATAAATAAAAAGCGACTTCGATCATGACGAGCATTCGGTGACGAAAAAAAAAGTTACTTGCAATTGATAATAATATTGTCATGCGAGCGTCAAATCGCTTACCCTCTCCCACTTGAGGGGACAAATTCGCCCACGAAGCTCGCCCACTGAGACTTTTTTCCAAGGATGGTGCTTATTAGAAGGGAAGGCGGGTGTCCTCCCCCCAAAAAAAAACAGGGACGATCGTAGGAGGCAATTGGCCTAACCCTTTCATGCCTTTGTTGGTATGAAAATGCACGGAGAGAACGACTCACCGACGGCCGCGTGCAAGTGCCTCGCTCGAAAAAGGTGGTGGTAGGGGTGCATTTCGATGGAACAAAACAGCTGCATACAGCCGCTCGTTGGTATATAAACCTACTCGAGGACGGTCATTCTCATAACCATGAACGACGTGCGTACCCTTGTCGTCGAGCACTTTGCTTGCTTTTTTTTTTTGGCCGACCTTGTTGCTCCCAGGTGATTGCTGTCCTCGTCGACGAGCACTATGGCTGAGACGCCTGCGCGCCGTCTGTGCAGATGCTGAATAGACGTTAGCTGCGGGTGCAGACTCATCACGAGTGCAGGTGCGAAAGGCGGTGCTGAACGCTGACCCTCGCGCCCTATCTGCTCTTTCCGAATGAGGCCACGTAAGAGCTCAGTGATGGCAAGGGTTCAGGTCGTTGGGCGCATCAGATCAATGATCAAAGTATGCAACTTGATTGCCGCAGCAGATTTTTAGCATTATTACTGCTATACATGATTTGGGGATTCATTGGTCTCTGATCTGTTGAGCTGTTCGCCTCCCCCCCCCCTCGGTGTGAATTCTCCGCTCGAGTGCATCCGACAAGGCACTCACCTATTTCTTGGTATCTCGATTTCCGTGGATTATCTATTTGTTCTAGCTGCTGGAGAAAGCCAAGACATTTTTGCCTGATTTCTTTGGAGCCGGGATAATAGTTCTTCAGCAACAATCGGTTGTAGTAAACCAACGAGTCCATGCACCCTGGGATGTGCTTTAATGACACTGAATCAAGGTCGGGACATAGACTTACACTTGCTATCTGGCTGCTCGCCCAACAACTCTTCGATGATAGCAATCTCCTGCCGAAGCTGCTCCTCGTTCTCTCCTGTAAAATTATTGTAGTAGATACGTGGCAAGACGACGATAACGTGTACACACCTGAACCTATGAGCCACCGGTGATAGATCCACGCACTTTGGTCATCGGGATCAGTGAACAGTGCATTGTGCACAAGATCAAACTCTTTGTTTGGCGAGTTCAAACCCACGGAACGTTAAAGGCAGAGCAGGCACATACCCTCTTCTCGAGATTTAACGGGATCATATTCACCGGAATTCCACAGCGAGGAGTAAACTTTCGAACGTTGGTGCCATGCGCTGAAATTCGAGAAGCTCGCGCTAATTTTGCGCGTGGTGTATGCCAACTCGGTCGTTATGGGTCTCTGATCTGGCATGCTTGCCAAAACATATCTCCGGTAGTTCCAGGCGAGAACTTGGAGGACGTGAGATGTATGAGGAACGAAACGTGTGTCAGGCTTACAGTTTCGTGCGTCCGCATCGAGCATCTTCTCGACGACGGCCAGCTCTCTTTGCCAGGTTGCCTTCCGCCATTGCAAGGATGGCTCACCGTCAACCACTGGTCCATCTGGAACGTTCTCCAGGCACCATCGACGGTGATTCCATATCCAGTATACCTTGGGACGTTCACGCAGTGCTGCCATCGTCATCGACAACTCGTCAGCGAGTAGATCATTATTGTCTTCGGGGATACTGAGAATCGGATGACATATTAGCGAGCGAAATAAGCGAAAGCTACTCACTTGTGAGGGAATATTCCGTTGAGCATGATGTTCCGACGATAGTTCCAGACGGTGTAGAATTCTGGATTGGATTCGAGCAAGTCTCGGGTTTGATCGAACGCGTCCCGACTCCAGTCGCGTGCCTTTTTCTGTGGAACAGGCTTGAGACAAGGACGAGAGATGTAGTCGAAACCACCAAGGGAAACGTACGCGAGAGAGGACATTGTCCGTTAGTGCGAGATACTCGGCGATCTTTGATCTCTCGAATTCTTTCCTCGCTTGAATCGCCTTTGGGGAATGCGGAACGCGCTTGATGTTGTGCTGCACGACACTCGCATTGAAAACGGTGCACAAGAAAAAAACAGATCGTAGTCTTACCATGATCGGAGCAGTTGGGCAGAGCACTCCGAGTCTAATCTGTAGTTGGCAGATAACCCACTTATCCACTTATCCATCAATAAATATTGAATAATAATACGTTTTGTTTCTTGAACTGGATCCCCCTCCAAAATGCCTTCCATCGCTGAAAAGTCGTCAAAGTTGGAGAGTCTCTCCGCTCACTTTCCTTTGACGCTGCCGGTCCCGACGCCAGCGACACATCCACACTTGCTCACCATCCAGGACGTCCATCGCGAAGAAGACTTACTCCGAAACCCGTCTTCTTTCCGGGCATGGTGGACGGCCATACAAAACACCAGGGACGCGTTCAACGCACTGCTCAAGGAAGAACGGCGCGCAAACCCTTCCCTTGACGAGAGCGCCCAACTACTCGGACCGCTCTCGACTCCGCTTGCGAGACGGTCCTTGCAATGTCTGACCTACATATACGAAGCTGCGCTCGTCCAGTTCCCGGGATCCTTCAAGCTATGGAAGCCATATCTGCAGATGAGGATGTCATACGTCCTTGGAAAATTGGTACACAAGAAACAAGCGGGCGGAAGGAAAAAACTCCCTGAAATGAAGGAAGCATTGGAGGAGGAGCGGGAAAGCTTGGAAGAGTGGGAAGGTGGGCTTGATGGTGTCGTCGGATGGGAGGAATGGAAGGCCCTTGTTGCAACGTATGAGCGGGCCTTGATGTGGTTGCCCAAGGTATGCTCATTTGTCCGACCCTTCTCGTTCAGTTGTGCCAATGCATTATTCAGCTCCCGCGCCTCTGGGTGATGTATTCCTCTCTCTTCTTCCATCCAATGTGTCCTCCCGTGATTTCGCATACCCATGCTCGGCGGACGTTCGATCGTGCATTACGCACATTGCCACCTTCCTTACATTCCCGTATCTGGGTCAGATATCTACTTTGGGCTGAAGATAAAGGTGGTACTACCACCGTCTCGGTATATCGCCGTTATCTTGCCGTAGACCCAAGCTTGACCGAGCACTACGCGTCCATCCTCCTTTCCCCCGCCGACTCTTCTCCGAGACCCTTGGAAGCCGCGAAGCTTTTGCTATCCTTGGCAAGGAAAGCAGCGCGAGGTGGATATGCCAGCCCGGAGGGTAAAAGTCCATATCAACTACTCGGAGATTTCATCGACGTCGTTGAACGCTTCTCCGACGAGGTTGGTCTCGATGTCCCCGACACCCTACAATCGAACGAGGCAAACGCCAAAGCCGATGCCGAAGCAGAAGCTCAGAACACTCGTATTCAGGAACCTTCCTCAGTTGACGGTCAACTCATTCGTGTAGCAAACCCAGCAGTGTCCGTCTCGGCAGACAGAAAGCCACTCCCAGCCTACGATGAGGACGAAGATCCTCTTAGCAAGCGGAGGTTGAATATTGAGCGCATAATTCAAAAGGACGGTCTTGACGTCTACAAGGATCAAGCTGGCCGGCTATGGAGTGGAATTGCGACGTATTGGATCAAGCGTGGCGAATTCGATCGTGCAAATAGCACGTTCGAAGCTGGTATCGCGTCGGTTCTTACCGTCAGGGACTTCACCCAGGTCTTTGACGCGTATGTCCAGTTTACTGAGTCACTTCTCAGCGCAATGATGGCGAGCTTGGAGGAACCGGATGAGGATGAGGATGAGGAAGATGCAAAGGAGACCCAACGCGAGCTGGATACAAAAATGAAGGAATTTGAAGCATTGATGGATCGAAGACTGTTCCTTTTCAACGATGTCCTTTTGAGGCGAAACCCGAACGACGTGCAGGAATGGGGGAAGAGGGTGGCATTGTGGGGTGAAGATGACGAGCGGGTACGAAGTAATCACTCCCCCCTTGAATTCACTGATACTAATGAATCACTAGGTGGCTGAAACCTACACAAAAGCACTGGAAACCATCCAACCTCGTAAAGCTACCGCTAATTTCCACCGCCTTTATATCAACTTCGCGACATTCTACGAGGAAGGAGGTACTTCTGGCGCAGCGGAGCCTGATCTGGATAGCGCTCGCAAAATCCTCGAGAAGGCAACGAAGGTTAACTTCAGGAATGTCGAAGACCTCGCTGAGATCTGGTGTGAATGGTCAGAGATGGAACTTCGTCAAGAGTATGACCTTACTTAACTGACATACTCGAAACGTACTAACGATACGTAGAAACTACGATGAGGCTGTCCGTGTTATGCAACGAGCAGCCGCCATCCCGAAGAACACAAAAATAAATTACCACGATCACGTATGTCAACCTCAACTACCTATCCAAAGTACTGACTGGTCCTCTTAGTCACTCTCTGTCCAAACGCGACTATTCAAGTCGTTGAAACTTTGGTCGTTCTATGTTGATTTGGAAGAATCGATAGGCACAGTTGAATCAACCAAAGCAGTTTACGAGAAAATCATGGACCTCAAGATCGCGAACGCTCAGATCATAGTCAACTACGCCGCTTTCCTAGAGGAGAACCAGTACTGGGAGGACAGCTTCAGAGTGAGTCGTTATCCATGATTCCTCCTCTTTGCAATAACCCTCGACCGGCAGATATACGAGCGCGGAACGGAGCTTTTCACGTTCCCCATCTCATTCGAAATTTGGAATATTTATCTGTCCAAATTCGTGAAACGATATGTGCGTCGACCAAGTAACTGCTGCTTTCGAACAAACCCTAACCTTTTCTCAGGGGGGTTCAAAGCTGGAGCGAGCGCGAGACCTGTTTGAGCAGGCACTTGAGAAATGTCCACCAAAGGCCTGCAAGCCATTGTTCCTCATGTATGGCAAGCTCGAGGAAGATCATGGCTTAGCGAAGCGTGCTATGTCCATCTACGAGCGAGCTACGCAAGCAGTTGCGAATGAAGACAAGTTCGAGGTATGCGCGTTTCCTATCGGGTGAAGAACAATCTTTGAATGCTGAACGACAACAGATGTTTACGATATACATTTCCAAGGCTACGGCGAACTATGGCCTGCCAGCCACGCGACCCATATACGAACGGGCACTGGAGGTTCTACCAGACAAGCAAACCGCGGAAATGTGCCTGCGGTTCGCTGCTCTCGAGCGCAAGCTCGGGGAAATCGACCGTGCTCGTGCCATCTACGCTCATGCCTCGCAATTCTGCGACCCACGGGTTAACCCCAAGTTCTGGGCAGAGTGGAATAGCTTCGAGATCGAAACCGGCTCTGAAGACACGTTCCGAGAGATGCTACGGATTAAACGGAGTGTTCAGGCTCAGTTCAACACAGAAGCATCTTACCTCGCTGCACAGACCCTGTCGACCAAGCAAAATGGAACATCCGCGGAGTCCGTCGCTCCGCCAACTGATGCCATGGCTGCTGCTGAGCAGCAGGTTAGCGCGGCCAAAGGGCCAGCTTTCGTCGCTGCCAGCAAGACGGCGCTTCCTACACCGGAAGGAGCAGAGACACGACCAGTTCAACAAGAAGGCAATGCAGATGAAATCCAAATATCAGACGAAGAAGATTTGTAAGGATTCTGTCGTACTCTCTGTCCTTGTGTCGTGTTATTTTGCATCCCATCTTTCTATCTCGACTGCACAGAGATCTTCCCATTTAGCCTCCCACCCATCTTCAACGAGATATGGCTGTTCGACCCATTGAGAGATAGCATCCCGAGACACCTCGAACGTGACTGAGTGACTCCGTAGTCTATCTACGATATCCTTGATGAGAGTGAGGGACCGATGATACGGTGGTTCGACCTCTGCCATAGATTTGACTGTGCAGGATCAGCCGATGGCAAGAAAACCCAGTGCTAAGATGATATCATACCGAATTTCTCGAGTGGCCATGAAACCCAAAGTGCTTCTTCCTGGCACCACCTGGCGCCTTTCGTCCTCTGAGCTTCGTGGTGTAATGCTTCCAAGTTGTCTAGCACGGTGCTCATGCGCCGCAACAACTTTTGCTGTGGAATATTAACATGTCAATGCCTCCGGCATATGGAGTTGAACCTTACGAGTTTAGCAGCTACCGCGTCGAGCTGGGCTATGCTCTTATCCATAATGGCAAGCTTGGGACCAACAATCTCGGACCGCGACTGGGGAAGCAGTGAAAGCATGTTACTAACACGGCGAAGCAAAACTTGAGATCACTAGCTTGGAATGGACGGCGCATACGCACTCAAGCTCTGTTCTTGCATCGACCAATGTACGCGCGAATTTCAGTCCGTCGAGAAAGACGATGTCGTCCCATGTCTGTGACAAGGAACGTAGTTCTTGGAGCAGCGTCCTCAGCCTGCGATGGAACGTAGATTCGGAAAGACGAAACGGGGATGGCGGAGGGATGACACTGGGGTGAGTGGGTTGCAAAACGGGGGAAGATGTAGGCGTCGATGGACCTTTGAATGATGCGAGACGTTTGTTCATGAACGCAGGTCACTACGCCGCACGGTCGACTGTCTAGAAGAGATTAGATTAGATAGTAACGATGACTAGGAACGCGGATGTGAATGGGGGGCGATGGTTTCATTCAAGGATACTAAGCAGTCGATCGATATTGCTTGCGTTGAAACCGTTGGCAAGCTGTACAACGTAGTACTACTAGCTACTAGGAGCCATTTACCTAATTGCTGGCATCATTGGAAACCTTGAATCTAGCGGTTTGTTTGAAACGACCACAACATAAGCACAGACTCTTATGGACGACACGTTCCTCCTTAGATCCGAAGCAGAGCTCGTGATCAACGAAGTAAGTGCCCTGTCGTAGATATCCATGATTCGTCCTAAAGCGTGTTACAGGCTCGCCGGAAAAAGTCAGAGAGAACAAAGACTCTCGGCTTACCGATCCAGCTGACCGGTAAAGCCTTGGATATACATATCGAAGGCAATGTGGCATGGATAGCTGAAAACACGCATGTCGCCAAGAAGATTGACCTAAAGGCAAGGAGTCGAAGTCATCTCTCGCCGAACGTTCGCCGAATCCCAACACCAGTCAGGTAACACCTTGCAAATATACAAAGGTCATACTGCGCCTGTCACTTGCCTGGCCTTCTTCAAGCGTCCCGCCGCTGCTGGTCGGGTGCTCATCACTGGATCCTGGGACAAGGCAAGTCGGACATTCGCCACATCTATTGCGTTGGCACTGAACTAACTCATAGACAATCAAACTATGGAACACTAATGTCCGTAATTCTCGTTGCTCGCGCTGCTGGACCAGCATCCTGACTGTTGATAGACAAAAGCGTTGATATGTTCGACTGCTGCTCATGACGATTTCGTAAAGTGCTTGTTTGTATTCCCCATCGCCAGACTTCTGGTGTCGAGCAGTTCAGATAAAGCTGTCCGATTTTGGTAGGCGTACATTCACATCTGAACTCTTATCTTGATCAACCAGCGCGCAGGGACCTTACTGATGTCCTGGAGGGAAAACTCACACCTGCCGGATCCATCTCCGCGCACAGTCGTCCCGTCGAATGTGTAGCCGGTGTTGCTCATTCCGAAACATCGGTCACATTGATGACTGCGGACACGATAGGTGTCATCAACATATGGAAGCTCGAAAAAGAATCTGAACCCGACCCGCGATGGCGAAGCGATCTCCAAGACACATTGAACTACCATCGAACAAGGGTCACCGAGATCCTCTATGGAGCCGGCCAGATCTGGACTGGTAAAGTCGAGTATTAATCGCCCCGTGCTGTGTCTCTGATCACCCCACTCTCTAGCTTCTTCCGACGAGACGGTCCAAATTACCACCTTTCCTCCTGACCCGGCCTTGACCAGGCCAACTCCTCCCCTCCACCATCCGCTCCCAGTTCGTGCCGTTCTCCCACTCTCGCTCACACCCCTTGCAGAACCCTACGCCGTCAGTGCGTATGGGGACGTGATTCGTTTATACGACCTTTCTACCATTTCTGAGCCTGAAATTATCGGAGAGATTGATGCTCATTGGCACGACGTAACGGCCGTCAGACTCTGGATGCGGACGAGTAAAAATAAAGCTGGACAGACCAGAATCGAGCCATGGATCGTCTCCACTAGTCTAGATGGGACGATACGCAAGTGGCGCTTTAGTGGTAAGTGCGATCCCTATATCCCAAGACCCAGTCACATTGAAGTTCATCAGAGCTCGCCACCTCCACGCCCAAGAATCCCGCCGGTAGAACGGAGCCAGTTGTCATTGCTCCTGTTCCAGAACCCACTGGAGATGCACCGGCAGGCAAATTAACAGAAGACGAAGAACGCGAACTCGCTGAATTGATGGGGGAAGATTGAGCTAGCATAGACATGTTCGTATATCCTACGCATGCATGGGGTAGTGGTCCTTCCATCCCGGATAAAATGGGTCCTCGTATAGCGTCCTCTCTTCCCAGTCCTTCGGAACCAGTCCGGTTTCCTCTTGCTCTTTCGCCCATTCCCTGAGGGCAGGTATAACCCTGTGCTCAATATGCCACGTGCCCTTGTACTCCATGATTGACCTCTTCCCCTCCAGCAATACCTTGAGGAGAAGCTTAGGGATATAAGGCTCCCGCTGGAAATCTGTGATGGGCGTGAAAAGGGCTTTAAAGTTGAAAACAATGGCGCGAGACTTTGGCATGCGGCGTAATGTTTGCCAATCGACGCGCAGGTATATGTTGGAGAGTGGAAGGTCACGATCTTGCGTCTGACGAAGATTCCACTCCGCTTCGTCCGTCTGCAAAAAAAGGGGTTCTCCAACCTCGAGTCCCCAAGAACCACGTTGAATGGGTTTGTCGCAGGGCATCTTTGAGAAAAACCTACAGCGGACCGGTGGAAGAGTGAGATGGACGGATCTGAGCTATCTATAGATCTGATATCACCTGTCCATCGAGAAAGCCATCTTCTCCTTGTAATCAGGGACAGGCTCATGGATCTGGTGCAACGGTCTTCCTATCTTTTGACCGATATTCCACCCAACGGCTGAGCATGACACCGCAGCTCGCAAGACGTATAGACCAGTCTTAGGGTCCTCCTGCGTGATCAGGAAGTCCTCTGGAACATGTTGGAGGAGAAACACGAGTGGATGAACAATGCTGGTGTCGACCTTGATTCCGAGGATGTTGTTAGAGAACATGCCCGTCCAATCGTCATAGTGGAACTGGTTGGGGTATCTTTGACAAACGTATTGAATAACCATCTCCATGCATTCCCTCGACGCATCTTGACTTCCCGGAAGCTCGTCGATTACCAGTTTGCCGTGCTCTGCGTAGAGTTTCTTCCGCTGATCGATGCGCTCCCGATAGGTAGATTCGAGCTCAATCCACCAGTCGGGCTCGAGCCTCTTGAGAGCTTCAGACACAGTCAGTCAGTTTTGGACAAATCGTGTTCCATGGACGGAAGAACTGACACATGGTTTGATGATATTCCCATCGGAAAGGTCTGTACGGACGGGGCTTCGCGTTGTCGATGTCGAATTGATGGATTGGTTTGGGAGAAGGAAATCCTGTGAGCTTCGAGTAGTCGGGGAGCTTCCGATTCTGTCCGGAGATCACCTGTCTATTGAGCCATTGGTAGAAGTTGATTAAGCGCTGCTTTGAGTTCCCGGCAAGTACAATTGCTAAAATTCCTATGGCTACGACAGCTGCGACGAAATCAAGCTGGAGGACAGTGACCATCGTGTACAACGACAGCTAGAAGGACTGATCCCACGAGGCAATACAATGGGAACTTCAGCCGTCACTATCAAGGCTAGTCCATGCTGACACGCGCCCAAAACGAGCTCACGCGACACCTCTTTATCTCGCACACACCCTAAGTTTGTTTCAGGACTGGAAGTTATATATACGGATATAATGCACAAATGTGACAAACGGTCCGAGGGATGGACATTCATAGCTTGGCTTTCGGGACCATTAGATTCGACGTGGCTTTCAGACTTGAGACCGCTTGCGAAAGCATCTCGTCGACACTAAATCATATCGTCAGTATTCGCGAATAGATGCTTGAAGTAGCTATCGTACATCGACTTCGCAGGCTTGATCTCCTATGATGAGACGGAGCATGAGCCAAGGAGACAGAGAAACGGAAGAAAACCAACATTGATAGATCCGGCGACTTTCCCCATCAACCCTAACGGAAGTATAATTAGAAAGACAAGATGATAAGAGCACATCACCATCTTACACCTCCGTCCCTCAAGTGATCGTTCTGGGTGCTTCTCTAGCTCAACTTCGTGAGGTATTCTCCCTTGGGATACGAGCTTTGCTAGCTCGTGTTGCCGCTGAGACTCCCATTCGGTAACATAATGAGTATTTCGGACATTCATGGGTCGACCAGAGAAGATAAGAGTTCGAACGATATCATCATACCCGGCGGTGAGCACAAGTTCTTTGTGCGTCGGAGGAGCTCCGGCCTCCTCGCTGGCAACAAAGCGTGTTCCAACCCAAACACCATCTGCTCCATACCTGAACAATTTTGGGTAAACTAGGCCAAATGTGATACGGAAGACACCCACGAAAGAGCCGCTGCGAGACCGCGGCCATCCCCAATACCTCCAGCGGCGACAACAATGATAGACTCGCTTGTCAATGGACTCCTGGCGCTTTTGCATAAATCAACAACAGCAGGGATGAGGATGGAGAATGGGGTTTCTCCTGTATGACCTCCGCCTTCACCACCTTGCGCACAAATGATGTCGACGCCTGGGAAACGAGATGTCATCTCGAATTCTTCGAATAATGAATAAGCGAACAGACCTTGGGCGAGCGCTTTACTGACATGCTATCGAGGACGTGAGAACTATACAGGGTGGTGTATACCACTAACGCACCTTTGGGTGCCCAACTATGCTATATTTGCAGAATTGTTAGTACCGGGTACTCTGCCAAAAGAAGGGACTTGCTTCATTACAGGTATACCAGCTGCATGCAGTTTATCCACAGCAGCTTTGGGAGGTACTCCGACTGCGCTGACGAACAAAGCTGCCTTGCTGTCGATGATGACGTCAAGGAGCTCGTCGAGCTGACCATTTGTATAATCATACTGCGAAAGCAAGATAAATGGGTCATGTACGGATGATACGATAAACCTGGGCACACGTTGGTTTTCCTTGCATTTCCGCCTACCTGAGGCAGAAGTAGATCAACGCCGAAAGGCGCATTCCTGTCTTCGAGGTACGACTTTAATTCGTCGATGGAGTGTTGAAGCACCTTTGGGGTTTGGCGAAGGCCGCCGATGACGCCAATGCCTCCGGAGTTGGTTACAGTTGCTGCCAACTTTGGGCCAGCAGCGACGTTCATTCCTGCCACGTTCGTCAAGGATCACAGGTAGTGAGAACTATCCACTTTACATGCCTGCTAGCATGATGGGATGGTTGATTCTGAACAACCTGGTCAAGGGGGTCGAGAAGACGGGTTCTGAAGACGGCATTGTGAATGCAAAGTCAAGAGAGGACAACTGAATACCGTGAAATATTTCTGTTCCGCACTCAAACCCCAAATGTCGACCAGATCAGTGGGAGTTTTGGATTAAAATCAGCATGAGGGATCATTCCGGTCGCCGGTCTTGCCAGTGAATGCGATCCCGTACTTGAACGTGATGACATAATCTTCAATAGCCTTTCAATTGCAAGCTGCGATGCCCGACAAATGCCCGGTGGACCATGGTCAACATTCGGGAGACAGCTGTCCGGTAGAACAAAGCACGCGGTCCACTTGGTCCTCTCTGTTCTCGACGAAGAGCCCGTCGAAATCGAACCAGTCCTCGTTGTCCATAGATCGCGAGGTCTCGTCAATCCCGCGAACATCCGACACTCATTGGATGTATCCTTCCGAGGCCCAGTTCTTCGCAGCCATGGCTCGGAAGAACCATAACCCCCAAGCTTCGGACATGAGGACCATTGTGCCTATCCACAATGCTGTGAACGAGCGCGCTTGGTCAGAGGTCCTGAAATGGGAAGCTGGCAGAGGTGGAGACAAGTGCGGTGGTGTCAAGCTCGTGAACTTTAAAGGGAGACCAAACGACATGAGCCCCAAAGCGAGGTTGATGACGTTCCTTGGGTAGGCGTCCTTTCAGATTCCTGACAATGGCCTGATAGTTTCGGTTTGTCTCCCAGCTATTCAGCACCCTTTGACCGCCATGATTGGACCGTGGATCGCTGCGGCACTAAGATCCGCTATGTTGTTGACTTTTACACCGGGCGCGCTTCTGACTCTTCAAATGTTTCCTTTTATCTTGATGTACGACCCGCCTTAGATGATTGGGAAGGGGTAAAAATGAGACTAGAGAGTGCATTTGGTGGTTTATTTGGTCCTCACGCTCGGGAGAGCGGTATCGCTCCCCCCACCTAATTTACCTAGAATATTGTATATCCATCACATTCAACCCCTGCCGCCACAGCGAGTACATGGTAATAGGCATCAGTATAACATTTCACCGTTTCACCGTAACTTTGGTCTTCTTCAGTGGTGGTTGCACAAACTCCTCTTCGCTTTCCTGTTCAGAATCGGTAGAGTGACTGTCATCGTCCACGTCGCTGATCTCTTCCTCCTCGTCCCACCCAACATCATCCTCTCCATATTCCTCTTCATCCCCACTGCCATCCACTCGATCATCGGAAGCCTCTTCAGGCAGGACTCTCGATCCCCCTTTTTCTGCTTCCTTTTTTCGTCGCACATTCTCTTCCTGCTCCTCCCTTCGCTGTTTCCTCAGCCTTTCCTTTGCCGCATGTGACGCTTTAAGCGCGGCGACCTCCGCTTTCGACTTTTTGACTACAAGGGTCGTTAGAATCGATTCGACGATCAATCGATCACGCACGAGACGCTTACCAAATTCGTGGTACATAACTGCACCCGGTTTTCCAGGGACTCCCTCCGTTATCTTCACAAGTCTAAGCTCCATTCTGGGCCCGACTTCGTCCAACTTCACCGCTTTCTTCTGCCCTTTCTTGTTGTTTCTCCCCACATAATCATCCGCTAATGAGACTGGATCTGCATCATCTCCCGCGGCACTTGATGCAGAGGAGACAGCCGACTCGTATCCTCCTTCGCTGACAGGTCCCGGCTCTCCTTGTTTTCTGAGAAGGAAATCCGCGACATCCTTCTCGTTTCCGAGATCGAGAACACCGGTCGTAGAAGTGCTCGTGGACTTTTTAGTCACTTCGAGGACTCGCCGAACGCGTTTGGAAACACCGTAGGGTTTTACAGTGATCAGGTAGTGTCGGAAGTCGATAGTACCTCGTTCTGCGTTGTAAGCGATAAGGACGATACGACGCGCTCCTGAAAGTGACATCGAATTTGGTGCAAGTGGGGGAAACATGGACTGGAATGCCTTCATCAGAAGGGGTAGATGTGGTGGCGTATTTGAAGAGGGTGGAGGGAAAGAGGCGAGTACAAGCTATGAGACCAAGGGGATCAGAAATAAAGATGCGAAGAAATGTTGTCACGAACCAGCGGCGCGGTCAGATACTCTAAGCCCTGGCTTCGTGATGAGCGGGACGCTTTCAGCAAGTCTTTTTTCAAGCTGTATTGCTCAATTCGAAAACTAAACGTTGGCCCAGTTGGTAAGCGAGCAATGCGAAGGGATGGAGCGACGTCGGTCAGCGTGATTGCCATAAGATGAGATACTTTGAGAGCTGGGGCCATCGTTAGGAAGTCTTTTAGCTTGTTGCGTTTGCGTTCCTGGAGGATCGAATATTAAGTATGTGCAGATTCCAAAAAGCCCGTGAAAGACAGTACGAACTTTTAGTCGGGTAGCAGTATTTGGCTCCATAACTTTTCGCAGGTCGCGGACTAGCTGACTTAGAGAAGAGCCAACCTGACCATGCTTGATGATAAAGGACTTTGGTACGTTTTCGTGTGCCTGTGAGCTTGCACCTGTGCTCTTGAGATGCGTCCGATTCTTCCGCTTACGCGCCATATGTGATCGTAGAAATTTCGGAATCGGTTGGTTGCCTTTTCAGGACGTATCGGAGAGCGTTTGTTTGGCAATGTTGTCCAACGGCTTTGAAATTTAACAGCGGTAAATTGGCCTATTCTCGCTGCTCGAGGTCGAAGTAGCAGAACAGTCGAATCTTAATTACAGGTATTAAAATACAAAGGCTACCAGATCATTCTACATCGCCGAGAGAGTGAATCTCGGGTCCGAGTCACGATACGAAGGATACAGCATACTACAGATCAAAGCTACACAAAAGAGGCGAGGATAGAAACAACGAAAAAAAAAAATTGAAAGATCGTCCACAAACGGTCAAATCAGACGAGGACACACGGGCAGAGCCAAACGAGATCTGCTATAAACGAACCCTCGCAAGAAACGATGGCTACAAGAGTGAGGGATATTAAAATTCAAGGAACTGATATATGGTGGATTCAAATCTTTGATGAATGGGGGGAGGGCTTTCCTCCATGACAAGTCCGGGCATGTCTTCCAGGGATGGGAGGGGAAGATGAAGGAAGTGACGCGTGTCGTCAAGTGAAGTGGTGTGGGGGATGATTGGAGCCTGGCGAGCGAACGCTGTTCGTCAGTTGATCATAATCACGGGGGGAAAATCACCTTAATTTCACAGCGTTCTAATGCATCCCAGTCCACGCCACGGAACCACGGATGATCAAGGACATCCTGCGGACCACCGATCATATTCCCGAGGCGCTTGGTACGATTTGGTAATAGAAATGCCTTGATGAGCTCTTTGGAAAGCCGATCCATGGTGTGTGGCCAGTGGATGAGTCCTTTCAAAATCTTCTCGTAAATGCCGTATGCAGTCTCATGGAAGAATGGAGGGTATCCAACAAGCATTTCGTAACATAAAATTCCGCATGCCCACCAGTCCGCAGCCTTCCCATGTCCCTCAGACTGGATAATTTCTGGGGCGAGGTATTCTGGTGTACCACATAGGGTCCACGTGCGATCATCAACTATTTTGGCAAACCCGAAATCTGTCAAACGAAGATAGCCACGCGAATCCAGAAGGAGGTTTTCGGGTTTGAGGTCACGGTATATGATGTTGAAAGAATGCAGGTATTTGAGAGCAAGGATGATGTTAGCCAGATAGAACCGTGTGACGTCAGGGGTGAACTTCTGGGCCCTGCGAAGGTGAGTGAAGAGTTCGCCACCAGGAACATAGGACATCAGCATGTAGATGTTCAAGCTGTCCTGGAAAGTCGCGAAGAGATCTACGACAAAAGGATGCCGGACCCGCGACAGGATGTAACGCTCAGCATTAACATGCTCGACTTGGCGGAGGCGAACAATTTCGACTTTCCGAAGAACCTTCATGGCGAAAATGTTCTGAGAGCCGGGAGTTCCTGACTTGAGACGAACTAAGAGAACGCGACCAAATGTTCCCGTACCTGGAGGAAACAATAAGCAACGCATGAACCAAGAAACAACGATGAAACATTACCTAAAGCACCTCTCACTTCAAAATCGGTTAATTTTAAAACGCCGGGTTTTTCAACGTGGACCTCCTCATTTTCGAGGGAACGAGCAGGCTGAGGAAGTGGAGTGAGAGGCCGCTGATGGTCGGGAAGTTCCCAGTGCGGACAAGTTGCCTGCAGGACGGGGGCTTGGTGCAGTTGTGACTGGAGATCTTGACTTGACGGTTTCTCTGGACACGGTTCTTGTTGCTGGCGCATCATCATGACACCAGCCGAGGTAGCATCTGTTCCATCCTCGCTATGACTGGGAGACACGGGAGGGGTCATGAGCACTTCGTAGACCATGGGTATAGACTGACGACAGTATGGTGCCATTCCCGGGGGAATCGATGTGACAGAGTGGGGTGTGGGCGCGTGAAAATGATCCATAATTTGATGGGCGATTCAGTTTGGGGTGTGAAATTCTGGGTGACGTCGGAATGACGATCGATAGAGAAGAGAAACCGCAGGAGTATATCAGAGTTTGTCGAGAAAGATTGGAGAAATCGAACGTGTATTAGAGACTGGTGACACAGCTAACGGGGTGTTAATCGAGTTGATATATGAGAGTAACTGGAACGCACAGATACGGGCCTGTTTCAGGGCGTGGTAGGCAGGCGATGATTGACTTCTGAGCTCAGTAGAGACTGGTATTCTGCCAACAGGCCCGCCTAACGGTGGTTGCTTCGGAAGCTCGCTCGAACTGGGAATACCTAGATCACGGGCCCTCTTTAGCCGCCGAGGGCGATTGTTCGGCGCCAGATTTTTGTCGTTCTCAGCGGGCTTGGAGTTCGCTCAGGTTAAAAATGCTGACAGACACGGCGACGGAAGCAAGAGTGAAACCAGGTGAAACCTCGGCTACGCGGAGGACTCGAATTTGAACCCTCCTCGCTTGGCATGACTGAGGACGTCGGGTTTGATTGGAGATGTTCCTGGGTCATAAATGCATTCCTAATCTTTTTAATTAACCGAAAGCACATGTAAGTAAGTACACATTGGAGGAGGCTGTATACGGTGTCATACCCGTGGCTCATCCAGGTTTATA
This sequence comes from Boletus rubroflammeus, assembly GCA_038090375.1. Classification (NCBI taxonomy): domain Eukaryota; kingdom Fungi; phylum Basidiomycota; class Agaricomycetes; order Boletales; family Boletaceae; genus Boletus; species Boletus rubroflammeus. The sequence continues at coordinate 33,593 of JBBPMQ010000013.1, forward strand.
TAAGCTGCGCTTCACTTTACTCTTCCACTGCCATGTTTCGCGCGAGCAATCCTGGAGGATGGCTCAAAGGCACTACCGTGCGCAAGGGTGGCGTCACCCCAACGAACGCTCATTCGACTCGACCCAATACCCCTCAGGTCCAGAGTACCTCCACGACGATATTCGGTGGTGGTGTCAAGGATGCATCTGGCAGAACGTCCGAATATTTCGTGAGTCCTGGGCGCGCCTCATCCCTCTGCCTGTTTCGGTTTCCTGAGACAGGAGCCACGGCAGTCTATGGACGATCAATGCCCTGTATGCAAATCCGACCGATATCTCAACCCAAAGTTGCGATTGCTCGTAAGCGCGTGTTATCACAAGATGTACTTATACCACGCACGTTTGGTTCCCATAACTCAACCCCCGCCACGCACCCAGGTGTGAATCGTGCATCGATCGGTTGTTCACGCTCGGACCTGCACCGTGTCCGATATGTCAGAAGATCCTCCGAAAGCTAGCATTTGCCCCGCAAACGTTCGAGGACCTCACAGTCGAAAAGGAAGTCGCAGTACGGAGGCGTATAGCGAAGGAGTAAGTTCATTTGTCTTCGCAGGTTACAACTGTCCCAATGGTGTCCCTTCCAGCTTTAACAAGCGCCGCGAAGATTTCCCCGACCTTCGGTCGTACAATAACTATCTCGAAGAAGTCGAGGATATAAGTAAGTCCACATATATTAGATTGTCGCTGAATTTCATTTAACTTGAATGTAGCATTCAATCTCATTAACGATATTGATGTTCCGGAGACCGAAACTAGGATAGAGCGATATCGCAAAGAGAATGGGGCATTGATCGAACTCAACGTGCGACGAGAGGAACAGTACGTGCAAGCTTTAAAAGAGCAGGAAGAGCAAGATCGGTTAGAACGAGAACAACGCGCGCTCGAAGCCCGCAAGGAGGAGGAATTAGAACGCGAGGAGAAGGAAAAAGATCGACGAGAAATCATTGATCGACTAGAGACGAGTACCAAAGATGCTACCAAGGTTATCGCAAAATCCCGAGCAGAGGCAAACAAGCGGTTGTCTGCTCGCACTGCTGCCACTACTTTGGCCAAGAGCAGCGCACAACTCCTACGCTCGCGTGCGGCGCAGAGCACCACCGTTCCCGACGTGCCACATGTCCCCCTGCAGGACGATTGGTATGCGTACGAGGATGTGTATACCCTGCGGGACAACTACGAGGACGTTTACAGTGAAGCAGTACGAGAAGACCCGGAAGGCATCATGAGGGCAGGGGGATATCGTGTACACGAAGCCTGGGACAGGGCTGTGAGGTCGGCGGTCACTGCGTTGTTTTTGCCTCCGCTCTCAGGGACTTCTCAATCCGATATTACACCTGGAACGCCTCAGAGCATCGTGGCTTCCATATGATGATATAGACTCCGATTTACGATAGTCAACCAGTCTATGTGTATGGTCCCTCTTTGCAAGGCAAATGGTATTAATCCACGTAGATGGTTGAAGATTCCGAGGATATACATATAGTGAAATCAAATTAACACTGAGCGACACTGAAAACGACTTTGCGATCGTTTTGCTCCTGGTCTGAGAGCGGATCACCCATGGTAAAGTAAAGAAGTTGGTACTCATTCTTCCTGAAACGATGCTCAGGTTAAATGGTAGGTCATGTGGCCAAAGTGAACTAACTTAAGGGATGATCCCTTCAGCCTGAATGCTTTGACGACTGCGTCTGGCTTCAGAGTGGACTTGAGAGCCATAGCTCGACGTGCATCATCTATCTTCTCGTCATCTGAGTCGGGTATGCTGACAACCCCGTCGTCGGGATCCTCGTTCGTACGTGATCGCTTCTTGGAAACAGGGGACTTCGATCGTTCACGGCGTTTGCTTTTACCTAGCGGGACGGATGATGACGACGCCAAATCCGCACTAGGCGACACGTTGAGAGCAGCCTGACGAATGTCCCCTGACACTTTACTGTTCGTTTACATCAATTCTCAACGTCCCATGAATGTTCACGTTATCGAAACTCACCTTGAAGGATCGAACACAAGGAGGTTGTACTTGCCATTTTTCCCAAGTTCATAACCCACGATTGTTATGGAATGACCGTCGTACTGCATTATAACAGGCATTTTATCGGTGGCCACAACAGGCGACGCGGTACGGAGTATCGTGTTGACATCTCCATCGGGCTTTTCGGTGAAGTAATTAACAACCCACTCTGTCAGCGTATCAAATCCTGTGAGATCAAGATGAGTGGTGTGTCTTCACAAGATGAAACGGTAAACCTTTGGGGGAATTCCTAAGGTCAAAATCCACAAGCATGCAGCTAAGCCAATTTTCCACTGTTATTCCATGCCGGTCACAAGCTATCATGAATCTTACGGGATTTTGCGAGACGTGAAAGCAACGTAGAGGTCTGGTGATCTGGATTAGGAGTTGACGTCTGCTTATATTCACTACACATTACCTCCAGTCCCGAGTTTCTGCTTGGTGTCTACCAATTTATGATCGAAGTAACGAGCACCGATATCATCATAGCCTGCCAAACGGTGTCAACACAAAAATGAATTTATATTAACATTGATGTGATGTTACCTTGTTTCCACGCGTCCTCTATCCAGTGTTGTAGATTTCGTACACCAGGGAGTGACGGGGAACTGAGATGAGCAGAGTAGACGGACTGGGATTGCTGGTCCATGAGAGCGGCACATGTTATCAGAAAGTTGCGATATCTGATGACGCAGTGATCAAACTATGTAGTCAACCCAAACCTCTCGTTTTCAATGTTAGGTGAGCTCACGTACCCGCAGCCCCAGGCCGAATCAAAAGAATCACGGAAAATATGAGGTGTTCGCTCGTAGCATAGAACAGCACGTTGAGTGGCACCTTTCCTATGGGATTTCTTCAGTGCCTCTTTCAAAATTGAGAGTATTCCTAACAATCTTCAGGTGCTAATCCTAATCTCACCCGAAGATGCCTTACCGGGTGTGTAATTGTCAGGCGGCGCCTTTGCCTGTGTAGGATGCCAGAAATCATTCTCTGCGCTCCTCCTGAACTTCATCGGCGTCGTGTCTTGCTGGGGGCCGATTTTTGGTCTCCCACGTCTGGCCCGTGCTGCCAGCAGCGGCGCAGACGCGTCAAGCTCGATACAGGCAAAGGAGTTACTCAAACCGCACCGGTTGTCCGGCCAGGCTTGTGTTGCTCGTAATGATCGTCTCGTTCAGTAAGGCTCAGACCATCTAGACTGACGGAACAGAGTTGGCATATATCGTTTATTCCAGAAACGCTTGCAAAGTGTCAATAAGAACGTTCAGGGCGGAGACAAGTATGATGGGTTACCTTGGGTCTACGACACTGATGCTCTTCTCCACTATTTCTATATCGTCGTCCGACATGCCAGTGAGCTGTCAGCTCGTGGCATGTGCCAGTACACCGTAGTGGCAGTGTCGATGAATAGTGGTTTACATAAGCAATTTGGAGGATACGCCAGCTGTTGGACGCGCGTCCATACATACAACTCATCTTCACCAATGTCCAGGTCTTATGATCGCGGTGAGTACCACTCCTTTGGCTCCGAGTTAAACACTGATCTTGTACTCTAGCACTCACCGTCTTCTCTCCCGACGGCCACTTGTTCCAGGTAGTGTCCGGTCGCGTCATCCTCGATCCTCGATCTCATGAGGTATATGCAGGTCGAGTATGCACTTGAAGCCGTTCGAAAGGGGACATGTGCAGTAATTGTCTATCGCGCACCTCCAATCGACTTTGTCTTACTCTTGCTACTAGGTCGGCCTACGAGGCAAGGATGTTGTTGTACTCGGCGTCGAGAAGAAATCCATGCTGCAGCTTCAGGACCCTCGCACAGTCCGCAAGGTAGTGATGCTTGACGATCACATCTGCTTGGCATTTGCTGGTATCACGTTCCGTCCACGATCGATTGCTTCGGACTCACGCCTTCCAAAGGTCTCACTGCGGACGGTCGTGTCCTGATCGACAGGGCGCGGATAGAATGTCAAAGCCATCGGCTAACGGTGGAAGATCCAGTGACAGTGGAGTACATCACGAGACACATCGCAGGTATTCAACAGGTAAGCATACTTTCATGGACCCTAGCAGACCCTAAACTCCTTGTATCCGACCAGAAATACACGCAATCGGGTGGTGTCCGTCCCTTTGGAATCTCCACACTGATTGTCGGTTTCGACCCCCACGACACCAGACCAAGACTGTATCAGACAGAACCCAGCGGTATTTACAGCGCGTGGAAGGTGGGTGTCCCTCTAAGTACTGCTATAATAGTCCTCCCAAACTTTTTCTAGGCAAATGCCATCGGTCGTTCATCCAAAACAGTCCGCGAGTTCTTAGAGAAGAACCACAAAGATGATATGACACGTGAAGAGAGCATTAAACTGACAGTTAAGAGTCTTCTCGAGGTTGTGCAAACAGGAGCGAAGAATATCGAGATCAGTGTGATGGAAAGTTATGGCAAGGTCACTGTGAGTGTCCTACAAGTCCTCAAAGTATTCTACAGGCTGAGTTAGAATTCCAGAATCTGGAGCTCTCGGAAATCGAGGGGATAGTAAGCGAGATCGAGCGAGAGAAGGAGGCTGGTGGGTTAATTATCATTATGTTTGTAACAACATGCTGATGGTACTTCGGAAGAGGCCGAGCGAAAGCGTACTCGGTTGGCAGCAACTGCAGCTGGGCAGGCTGCGATGGCAACGCGGGCAGAGGCTGGCCAACCTTCAGGACAGTAAACATCAGATTCATTGTACCAGTCATCACAAAACACGAACTACCTGAGCGAGCTGTAGTGCTGTGATCTGTGTTTTGGGGCGACGTAGACTGTTGTTTGTCAAAGGCTATCTAAAATAAACAAACGACACGTACACCTACACGTACCACGTCAAGTGAGCAGTACGCGTGGGCCTAACCAACTTGGTGATCAGCTCCAGTTATGCATTCTTCATATCTCGGATCGACCCCGCGAATAGCTCAAAAGCATGTTATCCTCTCAGAGATACTTGCCGTGACGTCGGTCATGCGAAAGAACTCACGTTGGGCCTCTGCAGCGCATACGCTCCACGCTCGGGATTACGCGCTAGCAAGGGATCTCGGTCTTCGGAGAGCAAGCCCTGGAGACAATAACCAACGTTCCGGGAAAGTCTCGCCAGAGGCAGATCTAATGGGTGGCTTCCAGGAACTCAAGCGGACCGTTCGTGGTGCTGAAGGTTGGTCCGACTTGTTCTTGAGATTCATGCCTCATGATGCTCCAGATATCCAGAGCATACATCTGCCTGTGCTCCTCGGTCCCTTCTTCGCCCTCATCCGTTCCCCAATCTCGACAGGCCCCATTACATCGGCGGCGCTTTCTGCCCTTCACAGTTTCTTCGTATGTGGACTGATTTTAGCCAATTCCATCGAATTGGAGATTGCGTTGGTCGAGCTGAGCAGCACAGTGTCACACTGTAAATTCGAAGCGAGTGATTCGTCGGGAGACGAGGTCGTTCTGCTCAAAATCATGGCAGTAATCCACGACTGCATGGTTGGCAGTAGTGTAGGGGCGTTCCTTGGCGACGTGGAGGTCTGCGAGATGCTAGAAACGGTGTTGACGACGTGCTGTCAGATGAGGTTAAGTGGTTCGTGGCATCATCTTCCGTGATTCCGTGTTCTTCTGATGAACACATCCAAGAGGTCTTACGGCGGTCTGCGGAGTCAACGATGCTTTCAATCGCTCGAACGATGTTTGGGCGCCTCCATGAATTTGACCCCGCCGAGGAGGAAGCGAAACTTCGCGTTCACGAAGATGAACCTCAGCATGGCGACCTTAGCCTGTCGGTTCCGACTACCGTGACTTCACACAGTCAAGTCATCGACAACGCAATCTCTCCAGGTACACACGGGGAAGAGGCAAGGTATACAGGTGCTGTGACACAGGACCCCACACTCGATGCGGCCAATACTCCGGACAGAACCGCGGAAAGGAGTGTTCCACCTGTTGTTGTTCCCAGGCCTTGTGAGTTTATACACAAGTCCCTCGAACCGTTTTCACGTCTTGTCCATTGCAGATGGGCTTCCTGCCCTCTTAGAGCTCCTTCGGGTGCTTGCCAATATCCTGGATCCAAACGACCAAGTCCACACAGATTCGACGCGGTTGACTGCTCTCACCATCTTGAACGCTACTATCGAAACATGCGGGACCAGGATTGGAGATTACCCTTCCCTTACTGTCCTGATTCTAGATCATGGATGTAAAAACCTTTTCCAGCTCGCGCGTTCCGACAACCCCGCTGTGTTGCAGGGTGCTCTGCGAACGATCTCCTCGTTGTTCGAGACCATGCGACCACACCTCAAGTTGCAGCAGGAGCTTTATCTAGCTTTCAGCATCGATCGTCTGGCAGCCCCTCCTCTTCTGAGATCCAATACGACAAAAAAGCACCAAACGAGTTCACCACGTCCTGGCACTCCCGCTACTTCGACTCCGACTCTCGGACCAGTTGACACGGAACTTGACTTGGAGAAAGGCAGTCCTGTTCCTTCCCGCCCTCCCGTACAACCGGCCCGTGGTGACACCCGCGACTTGATGTTGGAGACATTGAGTCAGATATCCCGGCATCCTAGTTTCATGGTTGATCTTTACGCCAACTATGATTGTGACATCAATTGCGAGAATCTTTTCGAACGGCTCATAGAGTTCTTGACCAAGGTTGGTCTGGCATGTGTCATCGTCTTTTCGTTACTTCATTCTCGTTTGTAGGGGGTGTACCCTTGGCAATACTCGTCTGCTTTAGAGGCACAACAGTTGCATTCGCAGTACCTTTGTTTGGATATGTTGCTAGCGTTCGTGAGTGACATGGCAGCACGTGCGCGAGGGGTAGGTTATCTTTGTGTCCCATCATATATGCTTACTTGGGGTGTAGGAAAGCGAAGCTTGGAAACCGGTGTGTCTTACTTGCGTCCCTCGGAATGCATTCTGAGGCTGTTCCCTAGGATTTCGAGTCACCCGAGCAACTCCTGCAAAGCAAGTCTAGGAAGAAGCTTGTGTTGACGGGGGCAGCCCGATTCAACTCGAAGCCCAAGCTCGGGCTCGCTTTTCTGGAGGAGAACAAACTCATATACTCGGACCTTTCTCCAGAAGTATCTCGCGCAACGAGTTTGGCAAAGTTCCTGAAAAGCTCTACTCGCCTAGATAAACGTCTGCTCGGGGATTACTTGTCAAAGTCAGACAACTTAGAGCTACTGAAAGAGTTCATGAACTTGTTCGAGTTCAAAGATGTGAATTACTTTTCTTCCTCAGATGTTTCGTAACTCACACATACATCGTCAGAAACCGGTGGTGGATGCCATGCGGGAGATGCTCGAAAGTCTCAGACTTCCCGGGGAGGCTCAACAGATTGATCGTATTGCCGAAACGTTTGCGTCGGTCTATTTTGCTTCAAAGCCAGGCAAGTATAGACATCTTTGCTGCTGTCACTCCATCGCTGATATTTGTTGTACTCATCTGTTCTAGCTGAAATTAAAACTCAAGATGCTGTTTATGTGCTGGCATACTCGATCATTATGCTTAACACTGATCTCCACAACCCTCAAGTTCGGGCAAGTGCAACCTTCTTGTTACCCTTCTTCTGTAGCTCATAATATATTAGAAACGGATGACAATAGAGGATTACCAACGGAATCTGAGGGGACAGAATGGTGGAGAAGACTTTTCACCCGAGTTCCTAGTATGGACTATCCAGGTCTTCGTTTGTTCTGACTAACTTTTTCCAGCAACACATCTATGACTCGATACGCAAGCGTGAAATCATTATGCCGGAGGAGCATACTGGCCAGCTAGGATTTGAATATGCATGGAAAGAGTTGCTTGCCCGCTCGCGGCAATCAGGTTCGCATAAAGCCTCCTCGAAGCGTTCACGGCTAAAAACAATTCGTAGGGCGCTTCATGATGTGCAACTCAGCTCTCTTTGATTTCGACATGTTCAAAACCGTCTGGAAGCCAGTTATATCTACCATCGCCCATGCCTTTATCACCTTCGATGACGAATATGTGATCCAGCGAGCAATTTCAGGATTCCGACAATGCGCTACACTGGCAGGACACTTCAATCTGCCGGATGTGTTTGATTTTGTGGTAGTCTCGCTTTCGCAGGCCACCAGCCTTCTGTCCGAGAACCTCCCTGTTCACGTCCCCAACTATCCGGTCGTTGAAGTTGAAGGACAGTCTGTAACCGTTTCCTCGCTGTCTGTCAAATTTGGAACAAACTTCAAAGGACAACTGGCTGCGGTGGTCCTATTCAATATCGTCAATGGAAATGGCAATGCTCTTCGTGAAGGTTGGACACAAGTAAGATCATCTACTGTCATCGTCGCCACTTCGAGCACTAACCCCCGTGGAGATGTTCGAGATGTTCGAGAACTTGTTCATGCACTCCTTGCTGCCGACAAGGATGTTACAAATGGAAGATTTCCTTGGTGGTGTCACAATGATACCACTCCGTGGCGCTCACCCATCAAGGCCAGCTCCGAGGGGTGATGGTTTGCTGTCCGCCCTGTCATCGTACCTCATGACTCCCTATAGCGCAAGCTCCGACAACCTCGTCCCCGAAGCCACAGACCAAGAGGTAGAGAGCACGTTGTGCACCATCGACTGCATAGCATCATGTCGTCTAGACGAACTTTACGCACAGATCATGTGAGTTCGTAATGGAGAGGATGACGCAAATCTTTGACTGTCATTTAGGCAGCTAGAGTCGGAGGCCTTGGTCGCTGCCATTAGAGCCCTTGAGGCGCTCGCGCACGAGAGAACTATTGCCAGGCTCAAGCAAGAATCTGACGATGTCGCGAGCCCGTACAGCGGAGCATCCCAGAGTGACGGAACCTACGTTCTACCCTACGATCCCGCTGCTGTCTTCCTTCTGGAAACGATGGTAAGCATTGCATTCCATACGAGTCAGTGTATCGAGGACCTTTGGTAAGTCTTCACTGAGCTATATGCACATTCATGACTGAATTATGCGCACTTTAGGCCCGTGATTTTCGAGCACCTATCGGCACTCTTATCTGCCTCGACCCACTATAGTGTACTACTCATTGAGCGAGCTGTTGTTGCACTCTTGCGCCTTGCGTTGATCCTTGCTCAAAAGGTGAGTATACGTCCACTTGGCTCAAGTTTAATGCTGACGTGTTCGAAATGAAGAATACTTTGCGTGATCAACTCTATATATCGCTCGACTTGATCGCCAACCTGCCATCGTCCGTTGCCAACTCTGTTGCAGAACACGTAGTGGCAGGCGTAGGCTTGATTTTGCAACATAAACCTCCCTCTAGGTGAGCCGTTTTTAGCCTTTCGGACAGAGTGCCGGGATCGATCGTTACTGATGATCAACCTAGCACGCAGACCGAGTGGAACGTTATATTTGCGACGCTCCGTTCAACGATCTCGAACTCCGAGGCAGCTCGATCCACGTTCAACCTTGTTGCGAGTTTCGCCTCCCAAGGACCGGGGCAGCAAATCACCCCAGATAACTTTGTAGGACTCTTGGCTATCCTAGACGACTTTGCTACCGCCGCGGGGACGTCGATACAGTTGCCACCACCAAAGCCTCGCCGAACACGGCAGCAGCCCACTGCAGAGTAGGTTAATTATCTTTAACAGTGAAATCTTGCTCACACATCCGCTTTAGCTCACCCCTTATCGATCGCGGCCGCAAGTCCATCGACCTAATTTTCGACCTGAAGAAAGTTATTGCACCGTTTGCTGAGTCTGCCAAGTTGCAGCCCGGACAAGGTGACTCAACTGTTGACTTTCAACCCGTGTAGGCTTTGATGCTGATGTTTCTAAATTTTTTAAAACAGTTTGGCGGTATTATTGCCTACCGTTGAGCTCATCTTTGGGGAGACAATCGACGAATCCGTCCAGACTCGTCCGAAACACCGCCATCAATCAGCTGCAACGCCTCTTGCTCGGTCCTCAACTCGTCTATGATGAGGCGGATCATAACCAGGTCGAAGAAATCTTCAACACCGTGATCTTCCCCATCGTGGACGAGCTGCTGAAACCCCAGGTGTATTTGCTAGATCCGCAGGGCATGTTGGAGACGCGATTAAGGGCGTCTGCGTTACTGTGCAAGGCCTTTGTGCAATTCGAAGTGGCTCAAAACCGTTGGAACGCGGACGTTAGGATCCTGTGGATCGAAGTCCTGGATTTGCTTGACCGTCTGATCAACGCGGAGAGGAGCGAACAATTGGTATGTGCTAGTCATTGTTTATTGCACCTGGTCAGTGTTTTGAACGGAGGATATCCAGCATGAAGCTGTTTCCGAATCACTCAAGAACGTGGTCTTGGTGATGAATGCGGCGAGCATCCTTGTCCCACCACCTGCAGGTGAGGACGACCGTGACGAACAGCAGCGCACAATGTGGACTGCAACGCAAGCGAGACTGGGGCGGTTCTTGCCAGGATTCTTGGCCGAAGTGGTCTCTGTACCCCAACTTACTACGCCTTCAGCGGACTCGAAACATGTTTCTGCCTGAACGACAACCAAAATAATTGCATTTCCCTGTATAATTACACAGACGACATGACATTTTCTCTGGCAAGACTGCATTGCATGGAGAGAGTAACCAAGAATGACTTAGAAGATTTTGACCTTTGATGGGCTGTTCGGTGGAGTAGCTGAGAATATTTCAGACTTTACCGGGACCCCGAATGACTCACCGGATACGCGAGTAAACCCCGGCGAGAATGACAAACGGCGCAATGGTGTATGCTAGCAACCGCACAAAGGAGTCGCTATTATCGATTACCCAGGTAGACCGACCTCCTCCTAAATGTGCTGTAAACAAAAGAGTCGGGAACAGGATATACCCTGACAACCTAAGAGCCGCAAGGCGGGTGAGCTCGACGACTAGAATAGGATGCAATGCGTCGTTCGTTACCTGTGGTACTTCCACATCCCCTTGGCCTTCATTCCACCTCCCCAGACGGCGCCGCCATACCACACGGTCGAGCCCCCGATCAAGGCCTGGACGACAATCCACGCGACCGTGAGAATTCCAAATGTCTACGAAAAGCCATGATGAATGCGCAGGAAAAAGAAAAAAAAGTGGGCACGTACGCCGTGCCAAGTCGTAAAGTGCGGTGCACCATGGCTAATTTTCTGGAACAAGATTGCGAGCGCTCCCGTGAGGATGATAGGGAGACCGATCCAAATCGTGGCGGTCTGGTGCCTTTGGAGACCTGCGGCTTTGGTGTGGGGCTGCGAGGTGGGTTGAAGGGTCAAGATACCTTTTGTGACATGGAAGTCGTCAGTAGATTATGCGATGAGTGGCGAAGGGTGCTTACCATACGTGAAGCAGCCGATGGCTACGCTCTGCAATAGGGGGTGGAACGTGAACCAACCGAGGGAGGTCGGGTCGCTGCTGAGGATGATAGCCCATGTCGCTAGCGCGAAGACCTGCGGGTGTAAGGGGGCTGGCTATCAGATTCACGACACGAAACAGATGTAGTATATATGCTCACAAAATATGAGGCCTTTGGCCGCAAAAGAAAGAAAGGGAAAGCGGGTTAGAAAGGCGAATATAGGACGAAGCGCTGAACATACCCATACGAGCACATTCGAGGGGCGGTCGCTCTCGCGGCCTTCTGGCCTGGTAATGTCAGGAGGCATAGTCGGTGAAGGGTCTATATTGGTATTGGGCTGAAGCAGTGCTTGTTGCTCCTCGATGGGTTCGTCTTGAGAAGACCTCGCTTGGTTTATTGGGGAGGCCATCCCGTAAATGTGACTGACGATAAAATATTTATCATCTACGACGCGGTCGGAGCTAGCTCTATATCAAACGTGTGTTCATTAAGTAGTTGATTACATAAACGACACTACTACAGCAAGCGTAAACAACATAAACAACACGGACACGATAGCAAAAGAAATAGAAATAGCCCCCAAAAACAAAACCTCCGTAGATGCTCGTCCAACCCAATTCAACAACCTCACTGCCCCTCTAATCGTGGCCACGTCCCTTCCTCCTTCCACTTTTCTACAACCTCTTTCAATGTCTCATGATCGAACAGCGGACGCTTCAGTTGATATCCAACAATGCTTTTAATCTTCCCATTGTTGTATGCAAGCTTATGTTTTGATAAGGCATACTTGCACATGTATGCGCTCAATGGCGTGTGCGTGATCGGCGGGTTCGAATGCTGGAGCATCTCCGTCCATGTCCCCACGTGGTGCTCGTTGATTTCCTCCACCAAGTCGTCTAGCTTGAGCTGAGTAGTAGTTAGCATGACTACACGCGTCACCAAACAAACAGAGGCACCGTACCTTTGCAATCGTCGTCTCGAAATTCGAGTAAAACTCAAAGGTGGTCCCAAAATACTCGGTAATCATCGAACCCCCTTTGGCTAATGTCGTCTCGGAATCATCCACCAAATTAAACAAGGGAGCGATTGGCTGTACGTCCGGTGAAACCATCCCATCCACATCCTTGATCTTGCTCTTCTCGTTATGAAAGGGTATCTTCTCTCCGGCCAACGTATTAGCCTGTTCACGACCCTGCTGGTTTATCCACCCTGCACATGCCCACAATGCGCCTGCCACGTCTTCCACGTGTACAGTGTGTACAGGCTCTTTACCTGGTCCCCATCTATGTATGTTTGTCGGTTGTGACATCACCACAAACTGGATCAAACCTACATCGTCTTCATCGGTTTCTTCATATACCCATATACTGATGCGACAGTAATGACTAGGGGATCTTTAAATCACCATGTCAGAATCATATAACCAACAGGACAGTATGTTTCTCACAGAGGCCATGTTCCACGTACGGACCATACACGAAGCCGCAACGCAAGATAACAAGGTTCAGCCTAGCGAGTGTCAGCGTACTTTCTTGGACTGATTTCAGACGGTTACCCTTCAATAGATGCCAACGAGCGGAGTGTTTCATGCCACCAAACATCAAGTGGTCTGACGGGTTTGACATCCTCTTTCTCGTCATGGGAACCCTTGTCGGAAGATTCATAGACCGGTTGTTGTAGGCGCACATATGCTTTTACTTTGCGTTTAGCGGCCTCCAACGCGATGATGCGGGCAACTGCGAATGTCAACTTGATGGCGATCTGGGATGTAATGTGATCAGCAATGGGAGGCAGACGACGGGAAATGCGGCATACGACTTCTCCACGGTCGTGATTGACCTCTCCAGTGAGATCGAATACATAAGAGTAAGGGGCCTTTCCTGGCGGTGGATCGAAGGCAGAGGCAACAGCGACTAGTATGCGTTTCAGATGGATATTGTGGCCTAGAACTGGTGACTTACTGGGGACAGTAAGGTTTGTCTGGCGGTATTCAACGTCTGGCTGAGAAAGAACCTTTGGAAATTCTGCCCCGAGATAGCTATGGAGATGAGAATAAGTCTAGTATGGGAAGTAGAAAAGAGTGCACTCACGTTGTGGGAGGGGACACAGAAAACTTGTCGACGATGCATAGGTGCTATTACGGTATTCGAGTGATCAGAATGGGTGGATAGGGGGACGGAGACATACGGAGACCAAACGTTGACCCTCCGGAGGGACTAACAGGGCGGCGAGGGCGCGCGAATAGGTGTTGAGGCCACCTGCGAGAGATCGGATGGGGATCGGGGAGTGAGTTGGAGGACGAGAGAGAGGAGAGGAGGAGGGAGCGCACCAAAAATTATAGCGCTTGGTTTGTCGCCGTTGCCAGACATGGTGGAAGCGGACGAGGAAAGTGATCGGTCGTCACGCTCACGGCCGCCTTTATACGGCCATCGTCGCGGAGGCAACCAAATCTCAAGAACGAGATTCAAAATATTACGTATGCATGAGACCCAAGGCATTAATATGTCCGTATCCCAAGTACATAGCCGCAATGAATTACAATCGACAAGGCACTGGGTCTCTCAATGACGTATCTACATATTTAGCGGAGAACTGGGGCACCCATACGGTGCCGAGCAGTGCCCTCAAAGATCCTTCAGATGTACATACACCGACGAGAAATCTTTCTTCGCGAGGTCTGGCCGCCGTCGGATCACTTCTTCGTAAAAGTTCCTCGCAGCCTTGCCGAGAGGAAGAGCGTTGCCGCTAGCCTCCGCGATGTTCGTCGCGAGTTCCATGTCCTAGCGTGACAGATCACTCATTAGATGCACAGGCACAATGAATCAACCTACCTTCAACATAAGAGCCGTGGCGAACCCCCCTTCATAGTCCTTCTCGCAAGGTGGCGACTTGTCTGGAAGCGAGGATGGCACAGGGTTGTTGACAGAAGAAGCCCAACAGCTGCCTGTCGAGCTATTAATCACACCGGCAAGTACTGCAGGGTCCAGTCCTAATCTCCGCCCGAGGAGCATAGCTTCTCCGACGACGATCTGTTGGACACCCAGTACAAGATTATTGCAAATCTTTGCGCCTAATCCCGCACCAGAGGAGCCACAGTGGATAATACGCCTCCCCATCAGCTCAAGAGTCGGTCGTGCTTGGAGGAAAGAGGCCTCTGTGCCACCGACCAGGAATGAAAGAGTGCCCACTTGCGCACCGGTGACACCTGTTTTTGTATTCATTAGGCACCGCGGGGACTATTCGAGCAATACAGACCTCCAGATACGGGTGCATCGATCATCTGTGCTCCTGTCAGGATGACATCACCAGCGACTTGGCGCGCGACACCCACGTCCAGTGTCGTAGAGTCAATGAGCAGAGAATTTTGCGTTTCGGTACTCTTCAATCCTTTCAGCGCGGATATAATTCCATTTCGATCACAGTAGACAGTCTTGACATGGGGTGAAGAGGGTAACATCGTGATCACCGTCTCGGAAGAGCGTACAGCTCTGCCAAATGTGTCCACATGAGCTCGTCTGCATGCAGAGCACAATTAAGATGCTAAGAGTCACCTACTCCTCGGGTGTCTGGACGATATCGATGCTCGCGCCAGGGAACTGAGACAGGAAGTTCTGACGGAAGGTCACTGCACTCTCCGGCACTGCGTCGCATACTATAAAGTGTGAATCGACGGATTGTGCGAACTTCTTAGAGAAGAGGTTGTAGGCCATCTCTGAGCCCATGCGACCGAGCCCAATGAATGCCGTGCTCTTTGACCGCACCACACGAGCGTCAAATGTACGAAGGGTTGGCCTCATTGTCGGTAAGGTGAGTGTAAGAGCCAGACGAAAGATGCTTTAGATCCGCATGTACACTTGATCGGTCACATTGAAAAGCGAGCTAGTATATTTAATAGATTACATCAGCAGGTAGTCCCTTGCAATATCCTCCCGGCCAGCTCGAGACAACGCTCGACGACGTGATGCTTGCCGCAGCGACATCATTTTTCACTCGGACAGCGATATCTCAGTCCTATAATATCGGCCCATTAAATGGTAGTCGGTCATCCACCCCAACCCCTTCAGGATCTTCGACTTCTGGCACACACCCTCTGGCACCAACGTCGAGTAAAGTTGGTCTATGGAGGGTTCAAGGGGCAACACACAGGGTCACAAGCAAGCGTGTATCTGTCTGGACATTTGACAAGCGAACTGAGATGGAGGGCCTCGGCCCTATGTCCAAGGAACACGTCCTGGAGATTATGAAGGCCGAGGTAACAGGTGTGCTTATATCCAGCATCGGTATAGAACTGATTGTTTCATCAGGCTGCTGCATTGAGCAAATTACGCCATCCATCCATCCTCGGTATGTCCTCTCAGCATTTAAAATCTGTGCTACTGACCAGAAGTCACGAAGAAATGGTTGAGCCTCTCGAAGAAACTCGCAACGAGCTCATCTTTGCGACGGAGCCCATCCTCTCATCTCTGGACATGTCAATACCACGAGGATCTCATTACACCCCTCTTGTTGAACTTGACGAGATTGAAGTGAGTGATAGCACTCTTGCAATCTCTCTTAGTATGTTTATTTTCACCCAGATCCAAAAGGGTATCCTTCAGCTATGCAAGGGATTCTCATTTTTACATTCATCGGCAAAATTAATACATTCAAACCTAAAACCAGAATGCATCATTATTAACGAAGCCGTACGTGAAGTACCTTGACAATGTTATTTCCGTTAAGCTGACTGCTGGTCGTTGCAGGGTGACTGGAAACTATCTGGTTTGGGCTTGACTATCCCCCTGATGACCGCCGACGGGTCATCGTCACGGTGGGAGTTTCCCGGATTTGATGGTCGTGTTCCATCCTACATCCAGCGTTCATTCGATTACATTGGTATTTTCATTTCCTTTGCTCGTTGACTGTGTCAAGTTTAAACATCACAATAGCTCCAGAGTATGCTTTGGATGAGGTACTCGTCACGGCGTCTGACATGTACTCTCTTGGTGCTGTGATATACGCTGTTCACTGTAGAGGTAAACCACCCTTTCAGAACCACGGAAGTCTCGGCGGTCTGCGCGATAATTCGGGTCGATCTATTCCAGACATAGGGCACTTGGACACAGAATTGCAGGGTATTTCTTCTCCTGGTGTCCCTCATTTACCCGAGCCTGATGTCAAGCACACCAAGATCTCTTACGGTCACTCATTACGCGAGGGTCTCAAAGTAGGCCAACCCCATCCACGCTTCCATCCCACCCCTTCTTCTCCTCGCTCCCAATTTCCACGCTAAACTTCTTGGATCGATCAAATTTTACGGCAAAGACTCGAGAAGAGAAAATATCATTTATGAAAGGTCTAACCGGCGTATTGGGTAGATTCTCAGAAGGTTTGAGAATACGGAAGATATTACCATCGCTACTTGAAGAGGTTTGACTTCCCCAGTCCTGCCGTTGTTCCGATGGTGCTGACGTAATGTGGAATTCTAGATGAAAGACACACATCTCCTTCCGTATATCCTGCCCAATGTTTTCGCTATCTCGAATATTCTGTCGGCTATTCAGTTTGCACAGCTTGTGCTGCCCAGTCTTAAACCCTTATTTACTGTCAAAGATCCACCGCAAAACATGCTCACATTGCTCAATAACCTTGAAATGCTACAGAGCAAAACTGAAAAAGGAGTCTTTCGGGAACGTGGGTGCTAGATTTCGTATTCTTTCCTGATGCACTGACGTCTAGTAAAGAGGTATTGCCGCTTGTGTATAATGCTTTGGAGTCAGAGCATTCTGTGGTGAGCATTTCAGCGTAGTTGACGTCGCGTATATCCGATCTCGTTGCACAGGTTCAAGAACGGGCCTTGGGAGTGGTCCCTAACCTATGTGAAACCATTGATTATGTGGAAGTATCTGGTGTATTATTTCCTCGCGTAGCGGTATGTCTCGATTTGAAGACTATCATTATGGAGTGCACTCATGTCTCCGTAGTTGGTATTTACCAGGACCAAAATACTCTCGGTGAAGGTTGCCACATTGGTCACCTTCCTGAGTATGGTGAAGACTCTTGATCAGGTTAGTTCACTTTTCTCATGATACGGGGCGTAGAATGAAAGTATTGTCAGACGAATCTGACACAAAAGCTGTGTCCTCTCTTGTCAAAGATCCGCACCAAGGAACCGGGTGTGATGGTATGTCTCCACCACAGCTGTGCTGCCAAACATGATCGGATGTATTTATAGATGGCTACTCTTTCCGTCCAAGAGGCTATGGGTTTTAAGATTGATAGAGAAGCAGTAGCAACTCTTGTCCTTCCACAGCTCTGGTCGATGTCCATGGGACCATGTGAGTTGACCGAGCTTGTCGAAGTCTTAGCTGACGCTCGCGCTCATGCATAGTGTTGAACATCCAACAATTCCAGCGGTTTATGGCAGTCATCCGCAAACTCGGAGAACGGGTTGAGAAAGAACACAACCAGTTCTTGCGAGACTCGCAGCGCATAGAAGACCGATCTACACCTGCTAATGGTGTCGCGTCGCCCAACTTTGACTCGGGTGTCGATTTTGAGACACTAGTGGGCCGTAGTAATGCCAATATAAAGCCTGATACAGTTATCGATGGCTCAAAAAGCTGGGATGATGATGTCTGGGGCAGCATATTTAATAACACTCCTGAGGTTAGCAGAGTCCTTTGAAGCCAGAACTAAATTCTGATGATCTCACAGACACCTGGACAATCGGTTGCAACACCTGTGACAACAGAAACCATCAGTCCACTCGCAGCTCCACCTACCCAACTCCCCCAGACCCAGTCGTTACCCTCGTCGCCGCGACCCGCGACTGATACATCCTCTTCACGACCTCCACGGCTTGGAGCCAAGCCCCTACCCTCGTCGTCATTCAATAGATCGACCTTCCCGACACATCCACAGCCAACTCAATTATATCGCATCTCGAGCCCACCAGCGCAACTACAGCCCATCTCGTCCTACTCTACGCCACCTGTTGCTGCATCTCAGAAGCCTAATTATAATATATCGCTCTCTGATCTCTCAGCAGCCCCATCCAACGATTTTCTATCCCCTCCTAGCAATACTGCACCGAGCTATACCCCTTCTACGACAATTATGCCTTCACACCCAATGTCGTCACCTCCGTTACAAGCCTCTCCTCTTTCGATCGCATCCATGTTAACGCCCATGCAACCTACTCGCGTTGTTGCCACTAACAAACCTATGACAAAGGACGATTGGGGCGATTTTGATCCTCTCAAATGAGTTTAGGTGTATCGTATCTGCTTGCTTGCATTATTACCCAGGTTAGCGTAGTTTGTTCGTGTTTGAATCGCAAGTCGATGCTATGCTGCCGAGTCGCTCCGCCGGGGCCGCGTGTGGAGTTATGAGTCTTGGACGTTGTTAACAACTGGTAGTCCATCTCACCCCCTTAATTTCTATATAGTTTCACAACCCACGCCTTTCACCGAGATATGCTAGGAGGTTTCCTCTCCTTCCGCTCACGAACGCGTCCGAGTGCGACTGTACGCTCCTCTCGCGCTCTCCTAGCGACATTACTCCTCGTCGGCCCTGTCTCGTCATTATGGCCCTTCCCTCCCAAACGGTTCACGAAGAACTCTCTCATGGAGGCTGGTTCCATGGGATTGAATGATGGAGACCGTATAGTTGCGTTTGGGGACTTCAACGGAGATCAATTGTAAGTGAACAGCTACTCGCCCCATTTTCTCACTTGATTCAACCGGAACGAAGCCTAGACGTGCTGGCACTGGATTCGGGTCAGCAAGTTCTCTCCGTATACATCTGGGACCATAGTAGGCCGATTACTTCGTCGTCATCACCTTTCCTCACTATTCTTCCTAGACGCATTCGTTTTCGAGAAGAGCTCTCAAATACGACATACAACGCCTATATACAACGTCATTCCTGGAGATTTCACACTTGACGGGAGACTTGACATCCTTGTCATGAGCACAAATTCCGCATCCACTCTCAATATGGACCTCTATAAGAGTAATCACGATGGAACGTTCCGTATGTACATGATGTGCGCATCGACTTTCCTTGGTTTGTGCCTGAGCGTTTTTTGATAGACTCGACCCCAATATCGTCGCCTTCCTCTGCGCTTCCACAGCCTATACCTGTCGATCTCAATGGGGACATGAAGATCGATCTGCTCGGTATGATCCCCAGCCAGGGTTCGTCGAGTCTTTTGAAAGCATGGAGAAATACTTGGAACGCCTCCGACAGTCAATCAACACTGTTTGACCTGTGAGTCCTCGGTCTCGTCACGGATCGTTTCGTTGACCTGTTTTCAGTATCGATCCCCCCTTTGACGGTGCGCAGTGCAAGTTGGCTTCTCCACACAGCAATGCAATCATAGACTTGAACGGAGATTGTCTTGCCGGTCAGTCTAGTGCTGTGGAAAACAGAGTCATGCTGACGTCTCACTTTGGTAGATATCTTTCTTGTCTGTGATGAGGGGTCAGACAGAAGGTCTTTTCAAATATGGATAAATAACAAGGATTCTGGATTTTCTCTTGCGCAACACCAGTCGCTTCCGTCCGGGGCCCAGGCAATCACTTTCGCTGATATCGGTAAGTCAAGTGGCGTAGATATGGACTATGCACTGATGTATACGTTGCAGATCGAGACGGGACCATCGACATGGTGTTCCCGACATGCACATCGGTGTCGCCGAGGACTGGCGTCGGTTCCGGTTGCTTGATCAACATTGCCTACAACAAGCAAATGCCAGTTTGCCCGTCCGCCGGATCCCAGACTACTGATAAGCAGGGGAATCGACTCTGCCGACCGCACGAAGAACTTTGTATAGCGGACCCAAACTTCAGGTTTGACCTCAACACCAACGGGAATAACGATGTAAGAGGAATCCTGTTCGTGTTGTAGATTGCCCTCATCGTCAACATTTTTCAGGCTTTTATTCAGATCCCTTTCTCTTCCCTCGTCAGCTCCCCTTCGAGAAGTTCTCTTCTTGTACTTGATACCACCTTCTCACCACCTCTCCCACTTCCTGTTCGTCTCGGGGATACAAATCTGGATGGCTTCCCGGACTTGTTGGTAATCGCAGCGACAGCAGATGGACACACGCCTAAGCTTCTGATTTCGGCACCCTGTACAAAGGGTCTAGCAGGATGTGATGCGAATGGACAGGGACGGCGTGGATTTAGGCTCCTCCAGAAAGGCGCAGAGAGTTTAGAAGCCGTATACGACGCGCGGGGTGTAACATTTATCGACATGGATGAAGATGTGCGTCGTTTTTTTTTCATCCTGTGTCCGCAAGGGAATTTAACACACTGTTGCTGAACAGGGGACACTTGATATTGTTGTACAGAGAACGGGAGAGCAGGGTCATGGCACAGTTATATTCATCCAGAACAATTTCTACTATGACGCGTTTTTCCTGAAAGCGATCGGTGTGTTCAACCTCTTTTCCGCGCTGTGCACGTACTGATGGTCGGAACAAGTACTGAATGGTGCGTGTAACAATGGCTGGTGCACCATGCCGAACGGTTCGGGTTATCTTGTGAGTGTCGTGCATTCCTTATTGATGTTGTCTCAACGCCGGACAGCCGTTCGGAGTGAGCTATTCTGGAGCGTCGTTCAAGTATACTGTTCTTGACACCTCTGGTCAACGGTCAGCTGCTCAAGGTAAGAGGGTCAGATTGCCGGCCAACGTATCAGTACGTGTTGACAACCTCGCCAAACAGTCGGCCAGCTCCCTCAGACTTCTTACCATTCGTTGCTCGCTCCTTATTCGTTCTTTGGTCTCGGCCGGACAAACAACTATATCGAGAACCTCTTTGTGGGATCCACGAAGCATACCGAGGACCACTTCATTAACATGGAGGGCGTTATCCCGAATTCCCGTGTCGTTATTCATCCGCCGCCCGGACTGAGCGAGGGATCGTGGAAACGCGAGTTGTTTTTGCGGCCTGGACAGTGGATTCCTTGGGTGACGCTGACGGTCGTTGTGGCGACTGCGATATTGGCAATCATCGTGTTCATACTGCATTTAAATGAGAAGGTAGGTTCATTCTTGATCGTTATTGGCGATGTCACTGACAGATAAAATTCGACCAAAGCGAGAGGACGAGTTGGAGAGAAGAAGAGCATCACATCACATCAACTTTGACGCGTTATAGGGTCAACTGCAGGACATGCTATCTTATGTACATACTAGGACTGTATAATATCTTCCGCTGGATCCACTCGTCCTAGCGTGGGTACACGAAAAAAAAACTGCCCTATAGTTTGGTCTGAAAGTTTCCATTTGGTGTCCTGCCCCTCGCCACCAAGCCTCTCGACCTTTCCTTCAGTCACCAGCTTGTGGAGGTGTTGGTTTACGCCCCGTGCGGCAGGCTCCCATAGATCACGGGGGTGCGCTGCATATATCTTGGAGACAATTCCCCAAGTGGACCAGGCCCCTCCGATGTTTCCTGGGGGCTGTTGCAGTAATTGCACGATCTGAGCTTCCCTTTCCATCCGGTGTTCAATGTACGACTTTATGACTTGTTCGCCATTGTGAACTACGGGTCCATGAGCTGGATAGAGAACGGTGTGTTTGTCGATGTACGATGAAAGAGAGCGAAGAGTTGATAAATACGTCCCAAGATCTTCGAATACGGCGGTTCCTTGCCCGAGGACAGAGTCAGCTGTGTAAAGTACCTGTTCGGATGGAAATAAGAGAGCGATGGAGTCCTGCGTGTGTCCTGGAGAGTGAATGACTTGGAAGCTGGCATCTGGGTCGGACGAAGCGTCGGAGCGGGAGATGGGGAAAGATTGACCATCGTGCAAATCGTGGAACAGTGATCCACCCGGACTGGGCGTATACATGCCGGATTCGACGAACTGAATTGCATGCTGGAATCTCTCGTCTGGGAGTGCTGTATGCGGGTACTTGTGTATGCGGGGAGGCTGAAAGGGAAGCGGTGCGTTTTGGGCGTCCCAGAGGCTCCTAAGAAGGCTCAACACGGAGAAGAGCCCACCGACATGGTCAGGGTGCCAGTGGGAGATGATGATATCTGAGACATGTTGTCGTGGTGATCCCCCACTGCGATCGCCGATGCCATGTTTGAGAGCGGATTCGAGGAGGGGGATGTAAGCCGGTTTCCCTTCGCCGGTGTCGATGAGTGTATAGGGGACGTTCTCGCCGACGAGATAGGTGTTCGTGCCTATGGACGTGAGGTGAGCATGTGCAAGGGGGGGGGGGGGGGGGGGGTGAAAAGGGGAAGATTCCCCCCAAAAGTTAATTTCCTTGTGTTGTTTTCTCCG
>JBBPMQ010000013.1:56242-126853 GCA_038090375.1 Boletus rubroflammeus
GGGCGGGGGGGGGGGGGGGGGGGGGGGGGGGGCGGGGGGGTGGGGGGGGGGGGGGGGGGGGGGGGGGGGGGGGGGGGGGGGGGGGGGGGGGGGGGGGGGTATTAAGGACGTAGATTACCCTGCAATGTGAATTTCCCTGGATTCTGTCGACTCGTCCGAAAGTCAGATGGCGGCATTTCGTATTCTCATTTCGTACCTGTCCAAGGATGCGCACTACGCGGTCGCTGAGCTGTTGGATGTGGTCGGTCTTGGATTTTCAAGGCTCAGTCTGTGAATGCGCCTTACCCGTACGACAGCGTCCATGACAGTTGCGGATATTCAATTCTTCCCACGACTACTCTTTTTTCGGTTGACGATCATGGCCAGCCCACCCGCAATCGAATCCACCAGAATGAGCACAAGAAAAAGGTTCGTTCACATTCCGTTGTGATTCTTCTTCTGACATGTGCTGTAGGTCCCGTTCGCTCTCTCCAGACCAGTCAGATGGGCCACCACCGCCAACTCGGAGGAGATCACGCTCGCCACGACCCCGAGTTCAATTGGGCCTGCCCAAGGTAAACGACGTCGACCCAGTCCGACGCGCTTTGCGCGAAAGAGAACTCGCTGCCCGCATGGCTGCAGTCGAACTCGAAAAGGCTGCAAAACCAAAAGAACAAGGAAGCGCACAGAATTTGGCGGAGAAGCAAGCAGAGTTCGCCAAGCTCATCGGCTCTCGCTCTGGTGGCGTCTACATCCCTCCTGCACGGCTCCGCGGTCTCCAGGCCGCCGCTGCGTCGGACAAGTCCAGTCCCGAGTACCAACGGCTCTCTTGGGATGCACTCCGCAAATCCATCACCGGTATCGTCAACCGTGTCAATATCGCCAACATTAAGCAGGTCGTGCCCGAGTTATTTTCTGAGAATCTCATCCGCGGCCGCGGTCTGTTTTCGCGCAGCGTTATGAAAGCACAGGCATCTAGTTTGCCCTTCACACCGGTTTTCGCTGCCCTTGTCTCCATCATCAACACAAAACTCCCACAAGTGGGAGAATTGGTCCTCACTCGGCTTATAAGTCAGTTCAGAAGGGCTTTTAAACGAAACGATAAAGTAAGTCGTTCATTCTGTTGCCTTCCGGCCAAGCACTTAGAATGTTGTCAGACTGTCTGTAATTCAACCACCACCTTCATTGCACACCTCGTCAATCAGACCGTCGCACACGAGGTCATCGCACTTCAAATACTTGTTCTGCTGCTCGAACGCCCAACCGATGACTCCATTGAGATTGCCGTTGGGTTTACTCGCGAGGTTGGCGCATTTCTAGCGGAAAACTCTCCCAAAGCAAACGCAACCGTCTTTGAACGCTTCCGTGCAGTTCTCAACGAAGGATCCATCAGTCACCGTGTGCAATACATGATCGAGGTCCTTATGCAAGTGCGCAAAGACAAATATAAGGAGAATCCCATTTTGCCAGAGGGCTTGGACCTAGTGGAAGAAGATGAACAGATCACCCACCAAATTCAATTGGAGGATGATTTACAAGTCCAAGAAGGATTAAGTAAGTTGGCAACTTCGTCAATCACCGCGCAGACTGACTCGTTGGCGCAGACATCTTCAAATTCGACTCCAATTATCTGGAGAATGAAGACAAGTACAGCGTAATCAAGGCCGAGATTCTTGGAGAAAACTCGGACGAGGAATCTGGTTCCGAGTCGAGTGAGGAAGAAGAGGAGGGCGACGAAGAAGGTAAGCGATCCTCCATTTCGAGTAGTGCACTATACTCACAGACCCACGTAGCCGTTGAAGAAAAAGAGGGTATTGAGGATCGTACCGGGACCAACCTGGTGAATCTGCGACGAATAATATACCTCACCATCATGAATGCCCTGAACTACGAAGAAGCTGTGCATAAGCTGCTCAAGGTCCAACTTGCGGAAGGCGAAGAGGTATGTCTGTGGTCTTCCAGTCAATTACAGCATTTGCTTAAGCACTGTATAAACCAATCTATGCTCTAGATTGAACTCATCAACATGATTATCGAGTGTTGTTCTCAAGAACGGTCCTATTCCAACTTTTACGGGCTTGTTGGTGAACGTTTCAGCAAACTCAACCGTGTTTGGATGGAATGTATCGAACAAGCGTTTGGTAACTACTACAACACAATTCACAGATACGAAACAAACCGACTGCGCAACATCTCCCGTTTCTTTGGGCACATGATTGCCACCGATGCTATCTCCTGGGTCGTTCTTGGAAATATCAAGATGGACGAGGATAATACGACATCTAGTTCTCGTATCTTTGTGAAGATCATGATGCAGGAGATGATGGAAAGCATGGGCTTGAAGAATCTCGCCGAGCGGTTCAAGGATGAGGAAGTAAGAACCGCGTGCAAGGATATGTTCCCGACAGATAATCCGAAGAATACCCGGTTTTCGATCAACTATTTCACGAGTATCGGTTTAGGTGTGTTGACGGAGGACATGAGAGAATATCTCAAGGTGAGTTTGTACTGCTGCTGCGAGCCTCGATGCCCTTTGTTGACGACCATATCTAGAACGCGCCTCGTCTGATCATGGAGCAACGTCGCGCACAGCTCGAACAAGAGTCTTCGTCATCCGATTCCGATTCGGACAACGACTCGGACCCGGACTCAGATACTGATTCTGATTCTGATTCTGATTCTGATTCTGAGCCGTCCGACTCAGAGCCCTCTATCGACGCGAGGCGACGCAACCGCAGAACACCCACCCCTCCACGTCGTGACAGAGACCGAAGTTCAGACTATGGTCGTGACCGTCGTCGAGACGTTCGACGCGATAGGGATGACAGTCGTGAAAGAGACGATTCCCGCACGCCACCTCCACCACGCCGTTCTCCCTCGCCACCCCCGCGGTACCGTGAGGACCGTGCTTTGGGTCGACGGGATTCGCCACCTCATCGTCGTCGTGCATCACCTTCTCCCCGGCCCAGGGATGACAATAGACGCAGTGACCGGGATCGGGACATGGATCGGCGCCGGAGGGATGATTCGCGCGATCGTGACAGGGGTTATCCGAAGAGAGAGGATAGGTATGAAAGAGACGGTCGGCGCGGGGACAGTTATAGGAATCGGTCCTTGACACCGGATAGGAGACGGATGGACTCGGAGGAAAGGGATCGTGGCAGTCGCAGGAGATGAACGGGCTTCATGTTTGGCTCGTCGAGATTGCCTTTTTTTTTTTGCATGTAATATCCATCCAACTATGTTTCGCAAACCATGTGGATTGCTGGTGCAGCACGCTCCATGATCATGCTTGATGCCATTCCGATACATTGATCAAATCCTAAGATGGTCATTCCTACACTACGTTCTGAAAACAATCTGTATGGTGTAGTTTATTGTAGGGTATACCACTCTGGAGATTCGAGACATAGTACATAATACATCGAACAGAATATACAGAGTCCAGGACGTGTCATCAAGCGAAAAGCTTCCAGAGTAGGCTCGTAACGACTACGAGAGCGAAAGTCGGCACTGTGGCCCCCGGTATCGCTGCACTGGTTCCTGGAACAGGGAGGAATTGCGACGACTCTTGTTGCTGTACAGTGGCTGATTCCTGCAAGTATTTTGTCGATGAGGAACGTCAACTCTAGAAATGGGATTCTCAATTCAGGGTTACCTTGAAGGCGGCGATCCCCACGAGGACCCCGGCAGCGAAGAAAACGAATGCTATCAGAAGCCAGATGACACCCCAAACTGTGAGGACGTTCAGAAATCACGAATTAGTTTTTTGAGGGGGGATGTCTAGGTATGAAAGACCAAACCTTGGGATGGGAAGCATCCACAGATCCGGGCGAATGCAGAGGCATCCGAATTGTTCACTTTGCGCGCAATGGTATCGTCTATAATTATCTTGGCTGTTAACACCCGCTAGGGGTGGAAGGAGGTCAACCTGCACATACCGATCACGTCCCAAAGAACGTACAAGTCCGACATGACACCGATGAACAGGACCTAGAGAATAACCTGAATGGATCGGTAGCGAACGAATAAGATACACACTTACAAAATATCGAAGGGCCACGCCCCCTCCGACAAACCAGAATAGAACGATCAGGCCAGTCATCCCGAGAATAAGAGCCCATGTCCTAGAATGAAAAGTGAGCTGGATTGCAGACGAAAACGCGACGCGAGACCATGTTGAAAAAACGTACAACCAATTCTTTCGGGCCCACCATAGAGTAAACAGGAAGAATGCGGCGAGGACAAGACACGCGATTTTGCTTGCGTTGGTGTCGAACCCACATGCAATCAAACAGGCTCCAATGAATGAAGAGCCAAGGTATCCCGCGGGTAGAGTAATCCAGGGTATACCACCGGACATTCGAGTCTCACCCCCCTCGTCGGCTGCATACCAAGGTGTGAGCACTCATCGGTCAGGTCATATAGGTGTTTGCGTCACTGACGGTCCAGCTCCACAGAGTGAATGGTCGCACAAGTCAGTATGCCGGCGAGCGCATGGCTCATCTGCGGAAAATGCGTTTTCGGACAACCTTGAGGCTTATGGGTGGTATCATACTTACCTCATGAAAACCGACGGTGAGCAATCTTTGGAACGGGTTAGTGTACTAAACCATCGATAGGGCTCGTTTGACATACTTGAAGGGATAAACTAGACAGGCGGATTAGCTACGGTCGCCGTATTGGACGGAGAGACTAACTTATCCAGCTGAGTATGGGTACATGCCTCGAATGCGACTGTCAGGTGCCCTGAACCACATTCAGCGCCAGTCGGATGCTTACCATAGTATAGCTATGGCGATGACATAGCAGCCAGCAACAATGAGAGTTGTTCTCTGCGTAGCGTTGGGCGTAAGCTGCGTGCCCACGTCTCTAGGATACAGATGGTTATGGCCATCAAGGAAAGGCATGTTGTGGTCGTGAAGAAGAATAGCGGGTTGCTGTGCATTGCGGGCAAACACGACCAAGTTGGGCTGCTCGATCAGGGCGAGACTAGTACCAAAACAGCAAACTTTCAACGAGGTCGTCAAAGTCATAAAATTCCAAGGATTATAGTAATACGATGATGACATGGTACAAGAACAACAGACCTGCAGCACAACACACATGGGATATAATTAATGGCGACAAGTATTGCAATCAATATAAACACGGCTCAGAGCTCATCATCAGAAAAAACCTCCTCGCCTCTCTTTCTGCGTATCATGCGGTCCTTCTTCAGCTGCACAGGTAAACCACAGTCAGCAAACACAAATTTTGACACAAGTCTGAAATCAAGCCTAACCTTACGAAGCTCAGAAGAAGTGAGTTTCTTGGTCTTCTTGGTGTCGATCTTGTTGCCCATAGCGTCATATTGGACATCCTCTTCTCCCTCCTTCTTGTCAATCCGGGGACCGGCTCCTTGTCCTTCAACCCAGTTGTGGCCAGACGCCTCAAGACGACCATCGCGCATGGCCCAGACCCTGGAGAATGTCAATTAAAGAGTGTCATGCCCAGTAGTGCGAAGTGGCACTTACTCAGTGCAAATGGACTCGGAGAAGTCTCGGTTGTGGGTTATGACGAGAACACCACCCTCGAAGACCTTCAAGGCCTCAATCAGGGCAGCCAGCGACTCACGGTCGAGGTAGTCTGGAACAATATTAGGCAACCGATATTTGCCTCAGAGCAGATGTACATACTGGTAGGCTCATCCAAACACATGACATGGGGACGACGCCACGTCGCGGCACCGAGGACGATCTTGACCTTCTGCCCACCAGACAGGCCGCGCATAGTGTTGTGAGACACGAACTCAGCCTCCAGGCCGAAGTCAGCAAAGTGCTTCTCAATCTCACGACGGACGAGAGGGCGAAGCAGACCGAGGCGTTGAGCTTCACGCGTGTCGACCTCCAAAATTTTCTGTGAAAGGGAGAAGCTTGTAAGATCATGTCGAATCAAGTGAAGCAAAACTTACCTTCTCAAAGCCACGCTTGACAAGTTCATCACGAGGAATCCAGAGGTTCTCGGAAGAGCTGAGGCCCTTGAAAGAGACCTCATACTCATACGACTGCTTCAATTTCTTGCGGGCAGTGATCTCGTCGATCAGTCTCTTTTGCCCCTCGTAGATGTAAAGAGCACCATCCTTCATCTTCTGCATCTCGGCCTCGGTAATTTGACGACTGGCCTTGCCCATTTCTTCCAAGTCCTCACCGGTCTGGTAACGCCAGAGCATGTACTCGAGAGGCGTCTTGTCAAGATGGTGGTCGATGTGGTGGAAGGCGTGTTGGGCAACGTAACCGATCACCAAGTTAGGGTGCTTCCAAATTTCGCCACCTTTGTTAGGTTCCATCTCTCCAGTGAGAAGTTTGACCAACGTCGACTTTCCAGAACCGTTAGGGCCGAGAACAGCGACACGAGAAGAGAGGGAGACTTGGAGAGTGATGTCGTACAATTGCTGGACTGGTTGCGAGGGATACTGGAAGCCAACCTTGCGCATTTTAACCAAGCTCTTCTCCTTGGTCTTGACACCCTCGAGGAGAGGAGGGTCGGGAAGCTTGAACTTGTAGTTCTCAGCAGCCTCAAGAGTGTAGTATGACTTGGCCTCCGGAACTTGCTTCACAAAGGCCTCCAGATCGCCACGATACCTCCGAACCTTGAAGCGGTTGAGGTGAAGCACATCGGTGATGGTGTTGTTGAGGAAACCGGAGTCGTGAGACACGATGACTACGGACAGAGTTGGTAAATATATCACTTCGAGTGGGGAAATACATACTTGATGTGCAGTGTTTCAGCGAGATGAGATAATTCTCGAGCCACGCGACGTTCACCACATCCAAGTGGTTAGTGGGCTCATCGAGAAGAAGAATGTCGGCCTTGAAGAGCATCGCTCTGGCTAGAGCAAGCTTCATTTTCCAACCTCCGGATAAGCTACCGATCGCATGCTTCTGGCGCTCGTCGTTGAAACCGACAGAGGCGAGGGTTTCGATGACCTCTGCCTCAGAAGCAAGGATACGCTCGTCGGATAAAATGAATTGCAGGACAGAAGTGTCGGCTTCGCTACCGTCGATATCATGCTCGACGTAGAAGGTACGAACTTCGTCGGGGGAGGGGAAGCCCTCCACCTGACCATTCGTGATGGCACGCATGAGGGTGGACTTGCCAGTACCGTTCTTTCCACAAAGACCGTAACGGTGGCCGCGTTTGAGGCGAAGAGTGGCGGTGTTGAGAAGGATCTTAGCACCGTAAGCGAGCGAGAATTGGCAGTTGCACAAGTCTTCGCCTTCTTCCTCATCTTCTGGGACATCGTCATCGTCATCGCCCGAAGAAGCTGAACGAACAGCCCACTCCCCCGTGACAGAGACAGGATCAGGGGAGGGAACCACGAATGACAGGAAGGGAGCAAGAGTTTCCCACTCCGAAACATCGAAGTTCTTGGCATTCACCAAATTCGCCGCGAGATGTGACACATATACAACAGTAGTGTCCGTGAGCTCAGGAGCGCTCGCGCCCAGCTTCCTGTAGACAGTAGAAAGGGCCGAGGTTAACTGAGAAGGCTCGGCAATCTTCAAAGGAGGGAGATCGGTTCCATCACCCTCTGGGACTTCACCGACTTGACGAAGAGTCGCAATTGCCTTGCCAACAATTCCACGTGCTTCAGGGTCACCAATCGCGGTCTCGACCTTGATAAGACCCGGAAGGAGCTTAGGCAAGAAGGGGCGAACGGTGATTGGAGAGTCAACCAATTTCGACATGTTGTCCACAATGCTAAACATAAACGTGATCAACTTTGATGCGATCATATAGGCGTATAAATAACTTACACTGCAACCTTGCGTTTTGTGGCGGTGAGCTTCTCACCGAGACCACGAGACAACAGAGGGACCATGAGAGAGAGCGTAGCAGAATCTACTTCAGAAACGAATGTAGTGGACGAGAGGAGTTGAATGGTGTTGGGGACCTCCTCGACCGGGTTAATCAGAGTTTTGATGAGGGCCGGAATAAAGCGTTCGATGTCCTTGTTGGAGATCAAAGCACAGGCCTTCTCAAGGGAATCGCGAGCCGCTTTCTTCACGTCGGCCTTGGTATCCCAGATGGCCTCGGAGAGGATGGGGACAATATCAGGCATGAGGCGAGCGGTCTGAGCGGGAGCGCTGACAACAAGCTGATTCAAGACAACCAGAGCGCCGGTCTTGACCTGCCATTTTCCGGCCGTTTTGATCTGGTGAAGGAGAGCAGGAAGAATAAGGGCCGTAGCCCAGGGATTCATTGTAGCAGCGAACTCCCTGACAGCTTCCACCGCCGCGTTGCGGGCGGCGGGCATCTTGTCACCGAAGCCTTCGATAAGGGCAGCATAGAGACCCGAGTCGACAAAAGTGGGCTCGAGGGCCTTTATTGCGCCAGCCTTGGCAAGCGCAACAATAGCGTCGGCTGCACCCTCACGAGCAGCCGGTGATTTTTTGTCAGAGAGGGCGTTGAGAGCGGCCTCGGTGAAACCGACTGCGCTGATGGCAGCAGGACCGTTATTTTGAACAGCGGAAGCGAGAACCTTGGCAGCAGCCTCACGGGAAGCCTTGTCCGAGACGAAGAGGGTGGCAACATCAATTTGAGCGTCGACGACGCCTTTGAGAGAGGCGGGAGACGGAACAGCCGGAGTGGATGCAGTAACAGCAGGCATTTCTAAAATCTGAGGGAGATGAGAAGGGGAAGATGATACCTGTGGATGGACGTACTTATGAAAGGTGTAGAGGTAGACGTGAATTTCTTCAATGCTGAAGACGCAAGAAAAGAAGGCTCTATAGTCTATGATGGGCCTGAGAGGAGATGAGGAGATGAGTAACAACAAGCGAGGAGGAAAGAAAAAGCGAGCGGGGATGTAAGAAAACGACAAGTCACATCGGGTAAATTTTATAAGTGCTATGACACTCGGACTTTGAAAAAAAAAAGCTGTGCAAGGGGGGGAGGTGGAACAGCCTCGTTTATTGTGTAAAAACGTCCATGAAATGAGATAACAAAACGATGTGCTCCTATTCTCCCTCATCCAACTTCGCGAAGCTCAGCGGTGTGAAAGCCTGTTTGGAGATATATTAGCATGTGCGTCACACGTTGTCAATAACAAAAATCAGGGTGAACGGGACATACGTATCCTTGTCCTTCGTAGTGCTTGCTGTTCGCCTCGACCCAGTGAAGACGGAGGGCATGCAAAAATGCCGAAAGACCCTAAATTACGCGAGATCGATTCCTGGTCAGACGCTTAACGCACGTTCGCCAAGATACACGCACCTCGATGACGCATAAAATGGCTACAGTCAGCGTGAACCACATCACAAATATGAGTATGATTACGATGACCCCAAAGATACCCTCCATTCCGAGAACACCTCCCAGCGTCATGTTCCACAAAACTTCGGATAATTGACTGTGGGCCAAGGAGAGCGCCCACAACCGGAGGTAGGAAGCTGTATGCGAAATGCAACCGAGGCAGAATTCAATAGTATGGATGATCTGATGAATGACAACCTCCCCAAAGTCGTGCTGTTCCTGATAAGATCTATCAGGCAACACGACACCCAGAGAGGAACGAGTCACTCACGTGTTCTTGTTCCATTTCTTCAACGATGACCCGTCCATTACCTTCTTCCTCAATTTCCAGAACCCCGTCGGCGCTCTCGCGGGGAACATCATGATGGCCAAGCCCCACATACCCTTGACCCTGAATCTGCTGCATCTCCTTCCAGAGGAAATACGGCTTCATGCATAACATCCAAGGGACACAGACGACAGCGAGTAGAAGCAAGACAACTTGTAAGAATCCTTGTCCGGGATATAGTTGACTTTTTGGGTCGACCGATCCAGGAGATAAAAACATCGCAATCAGCATGTTCAACAACGATGGGGGCTCCGTTGTGGCACTTGACCAATCTATTGTCCATTTGTAAAGGATGCAAATCACTAGATATCCAAAAATTGACTGGAGGAAGATCATTTGAGGAATAAAATTGGCGTAAATGTCCAACGGACGCTTGAACTTGATGTGATTGGGGAGTTGTAGGCACAACGCGAATGTCATCTGGGATTGTGTCAATCTAGGCTGTACAATGAAACCAGCGAGGCACACACATGGATCACCCCAAGAATGATCGCCATCTTCATCTTATATGAGTTGATGAACACCAGGCCGTTATCTGCACCATGCCAGGCTGGATCCAAGCCGAAGGGATAAACATGTCCATTCGAGACACCATGGACAGTCCCATTTCCTTCTGGGAAGTCCCATCCAGAGTGCCAGATGTGAAGGGACTTGGAGAATATGTCATTGTACATGAGGCCGGTGTAGACCGAGAACAGCCCCATCAAAAGAATTATGTATCGCCCACTGGACGCATGTTAGCACATCTTACTCCGCTCCACGATGCTTCATTGTGACTTACAAAAAGAATAGCGCTGTGATCTGAAGCGGGAAAGTGAGTCAGGATCAGTTTTTCAGCGATCACTTACCTCTCCGAGACCCCCCTTCGCCCACTTCCTCTCGTTCATGATCATGTAAAGAGCGGCAAATAAGATGATCAAACCATGACCAATGTCACCGAACATCACGGCGAACAGGAAGGGAAAGGTGATGATAGCAAACAGGCCAGGATTCACTTCTTGATAGGTCGCGATTCCATAACTGTCCATGATACTCTGGAATCCTTTCGTGAATTTATTTGTCCTGTTGAAAGTGGGTGGCATCTTGTTGGTGTGGAGCTCATATAGGATTGGCACAACGCCAGTCCCAGATTCCTCCTAGAAAGCAAATTAACTGACTGCCACACAATGATGCAGAAGCTACATACCGTAGCATGTCCAAGGGCAACTTGTATCTTGGCAATATCTCTTGTTGGACACCATCCTTCGGCGACCAAAGTCTTCCTCCGCACGTCATAGTTGAAAAGATTCATGGTCTCGTAGATCACCTTCTCTTTCCGGACAACGTCTTGCCATCGCGCGAGATTCTCCCCGATTGTCACAAGCTCCATGCGCCTATTGGCCCCGGTGTTGTAGAGGATAGTCTGAAGGTCCTCTAGACGAGCGGTAACCTCACGAAGCGAGTCGGAACGCTTGTCAGCATTAGCGTCGATGGGATACAAAGTAGCACCCATCGATTCGGCGACCTTGCGAATCTTTGCGAGTAATGCGTCACCATGCGCAAAAATAATGAACACGTTTTTGCGTGTCTCAGAGCCGGTCGCAGGATCAACAAATGGTTCCGCGATGTCAGTATGATTCATATAAAGGTTGCCCCTCAACACACGCCAAAGCACACGCTCGAATGTTGGGATACGGGCTCTATCGATCGTTCCCGCAACGAACCTGGAGAAGGGTTTCAACAAAAAAAAAATGATGCGAAGAAAAAATGAACGTACTCCAGATCGAACTGAATCGTCGACGAATACTGGTTTTCACGATCATCATGTTGGAGAAGAGGGGCTGAACTATCATCAAAGGAGGTCCTGATGTCCGTCTGTTGCGTTTCGGCCTTTACGACGAGTGAGTGTCATCCAGGCTACCATCCAGTTGACTTGCCTTTTCAAAGAAGCCCTTTGTCTCCCTCAAGACATAACGTGCCTCAACGAGCTCTTTAGTGCGCTCGCTGAGCAGCTTGTAACTCTCGTTCATCTGTGAAAGCCTGGTCTCGTGCTCTGTTAGCGTGACGTCAAGCTCGTCGATGTTGTGTGCTGCACTCAGTCCCACGGTAACAAGAGGTGCCGAGTCGTAGAGAGGACGGATCGGTATCACATTCCTTTCCTTCTCAATCTGAGAAACGAAGAAACGAACACGACGGGCCATGTCCTCGAATCTCCTGATTTCACCGACGAAGGAGCGCTGGAATGGATTGACAGATGGGTTCAACTAACGAAAGGGTTCGTGAACGGGTATCAGATGAGGTTCATTATGACACAAACATCCTTGAACTGGACGTTCCCAAGCTCTCCAAGCTCAGCAACTGTATCGTGAGCTACTTCGGTTGGTATATAGAGCTGCACCAAGCTCATCTGTTCCGAGCCTAAATTGTTCTGTTAGTATCGGAAAATACATTTCAACATCTGAACCGTACGGAACAATGAAGGATACTCGTCTCCCATGGTCGTGTATCACACCAGGAGGTGAGGACAAATAAGTTCTGAAGAATGAGAGCGTAGTGTTGTCAGTTGTGTCGGACTCTGAGCTGCAGCGCAGTTGTTTGACTTTGTTTGGCAATCAGACAATCGGACTCGCCACTCTGAGTTGAAGATATGATCCATGTATTTGCAAGGGTAGTGAATTATCCAGGTTGATACATAGGTTTGTTGCCAATACATGGGTACAAAATTCAATGTTTGGATTGGGGGTCAAATCTGAGGTGCATGTAGCGTGATGAGTTGGGAATAGTGACACTGAGAATGGAAATTAAGCCTGAAGAGGTGCAAGAAACGTGGAAACAACCGCTAACAACCATTCGCAATGCAGCAAAGGATCGCCAGCAGTTCATCCCAAGAATCCAGGATAGCCCACCTCCAAAACGGATGGTACCCGAGTAGAAACCATTTCATCGTCGGGTTCATCCTCCACTTCCTCTACGGTATCGACGGGGGGAATACAGTCTTCCTCTAGTCTCTGCTTTGCGATAGATGCGAAGCCTTCCTCAGTCTCGTCCGTCGCCTTTTGACTTGTCTGGTCAACTGGAGGTTCGGAGCATATGTCCATCCGCTCCTCGGCTGCCCTCCGACAATCACACAATCGGACAAGGTTCATTTCGTGGTTTGGATCACCCAAGAGAGCACGTGCCCGTTCAGCGGCAAGACCTTTTGACAATGAAAGATTGCTGGCTGTAATAGGACCCGCGACGACGAGATCATGAACAATGACTGAAACGCTATCGTTTCGTCGGAGTTCTGCATTACTCTGACATTTTCTACAAGAGAGAATGTCCGTCAGCTCTCGTCAAAGGATGGCTATGAGATACTTGCTGAAATGCGATCCTCTTACAGCCCTCTGTTGCAGCCCAAACCATCAATTCTGACACCGGATCTCTCGGAAGATTGGTGGTCAGTGTGTCCAACACATCACTCATCACCACTTCAACAACTGCAGCAGTCTTCTCGAAATTATATGCACTGTCCACAAGTACCGCGCCCACAAGGCTCTCTAGCACGTCACTCAGTGCCTTTGGAGGATCGTATTTCCATCCCTTAAGGATTGCATCTTCAGGCGAGAGGGTCTCGAGGAGGGGCACGTGGCGAGCAATTGCAGTGCTAAGCTCGACATTGTTGATGAGCAAATACTTCTGTAGCCCAAGACGGTTGACAGCGACGGATGCGAGAGTGGGTCCGCAGACGGCACGGGAGCGAGCGGCAGAGAGTTGACCAGATGTGGCATCTGGAAACTTTCGGAAAAGATGGCGCATGATGACTAGATCAATCACGGCTAAATTCCAAGTGAGCATCAAGATAGGTCATTGCGGAAAGGTCAACCTTACCATCACCGAGAAACTCCAGACGCTGATATGATGATCCCGCCGACGTAGTAAACGATGGGTGTGTGATCGCCTCGACGAGTAACTCGCCACGATGGAATTCGTACCCCATCAAAGCTTGCAGATCCGCAAATACTGGCGGTATAAGGGACGGCTCTGGGGTTCGAGAGTAGCGGAGTGACCATGGGAGAGCACCTCCCATCGATAAGCCCAACGTGTCACCAGCCCGCAATGCCATATCAATGCCCCCAGTTAGGAATGCTGCTCCAAGAGTTGCCTCCATACAATCCTGCAAGCTTCGACGGGGATACTCTCTGCGTACCGTGTGCTTTGCTTGCGTTAGGCAATCTACCACATCCGACCCCTCAGGTATTGTATACCTCCATGCATGTAGGCTTTGAGCCTCGGATGTGAGAAACCGCTCGAGGCCAATCTCTTTGGCACGCGCCAACAAAGTGCGATTCGAAATACTGCTCTGACGGAGTTGAGAAAGCTGTCCTTCATGCCGGTGGGGGAACTTGTTCATGATATGGACTGTGCACGTGAGCTTGAGTACAGAGTCTCCCAATGTCTCCATACGTTGGTTGTTCCACGTCGCATTTGTGGTGGGGAGAGTAGATCCCTCGATAAGAAGGTCATCATCGATCGGAGGCAATCCAAGCTGTAGACGCTCTTCTCGCGCGCGATAAAGATCCGTTGCGCGCCTACAAATCCGAGGAAGGAATAGGAAAGCGCGGTAGACGGGTCGGGAAAAGTGGACAACCCTGCACGCACCCTGCGGGACGATTGACCCGATGGGTGCGGTATGGCGTTTGTATTTGTCAACATTTTGGTGTCTGGGTGCTGGACGATAAAGACCGGAGGGAGCGCGAGGAAGACTGTGGATCTCAATAAGCGGACAATTAGTCGGAACGAAAGCTTCGCGGCTCTTCCTAGTCCACTTTTGCACGAAATATTCTTGGTACGTTGCACACGGAGCCTCGCGTGAGCCTGGGGGTGGTACAGACAACGCGGTGAGATCGTATCTTATGTTGTGAAGAATCTGAGCACGGCCATAGAGATTACAATTCATAACCATTTTTGTATCGAAGTCCTTCTCGGTGATTCCTTTCCAGTTATACGTGCCATATGGCTCGTCAATGACGCGTTTCACCGCCTCGAAATCGATGCAATTATGCTGCGTGAGGGGAACGAGGAAGCATGTGATAGGTAGCGGGATTGGGCGTCCGGAGACACAGAACCAGATGCCCATCTTGGTGTATTCTTCAAGCATGCGGAGGGTTTTCCACTCTTCTTCGGGGTGAAAGATAAGTTCATCCGTACAGCGCATGGTTATAGTGCAGCCTTCGCTGGAGAGTTCAAGTGCCGGTAACTCAGTGCCAGTGACGAGCCCGGCAGAGTCCTCTCCATCGATCGAGATGACATGGATTCGCAGTCTTGGACCCAGTGTCCACGGGTCTTGTACAAAAACGTCCATGATATCCGGAACTTCAGAGGTATCAGGAAGGTTGCGACCATCAGCATCATAATCACTCTTCCCCTTGGAGCCCGTCGAGGGAAGGAGGTAATCGTCGAAGACGTCAAGTTTGTGGAGAGCTTTAACAGCCATGAATGCAACTGCCCGTTTTGCTTCGCGCTTTGAATTCCGCGTAGGCCCTCGATATATGAGGTGATCCACCGGGAGGGGGAGGCTTAATGGGAGTTCTAAAACAGAGGCGTAGTCGCCGCTATACTTCGGCATCGGGGGAGGAGTGTAGACGTCATGTGGAATTAGGGAACACAGATAGTTGATCAGCCCGATGGCAGAGCCATAGGTGAGCACCGCCCCAGTGGATGGAACGATATATCGTTCACGCGCGGCAAGATCTTCGGGATCGTCTTCTTCTAACTCACCCTCTTCGGAGTCTGATGACGATTCTGGTGAAGCAGGACGAGTGGGATTTTCCCGAGTTTGGTAGACCTTCTTGAGTTCGGGCTCAATTTCTTGGAAAGTCTTGTAACGGTCGAGATGCGACGTATGGCCTACTTGTGCCATGATAACGAAGGTAGAGGTTTTAGTTCGGGCCCGTCCCCTGGACTGGACGTATCCAACCATATGATGGAGCGGATCAAAGCGTATAACAAGGTCACAGGCCTGTAAATGCCAGTATTAAAGTCTCGCCAAAAGGCAGAAAATACAGGGTGACATACCGGAAAATCTAGGCCTTCTTCAGCGACAGAGGTGGCAACCACTGGACAGAGAGAATCAATGATGCGGTACGAAAGTACAAAAAAGAAACATACGCAGATTCAGACCGCCTTCCTCATACGACTTCCGGAATGACCTGACTGTATCTTGCTGTCGTGCCAACCCCATGCCCTTCACGTTCACCCCTGACGTTGCACTCGCACTGGAGCCTCCCTTGTTCCGTGTGCCATGCCCACCGCCGTGCCCGACAAGCTCTGCGCACCGAATGCGACCTCTTAGTTCGGGAATCTTGGAGAGTACTTTGGCAAGGCAAGCAGCAACCTGACGTTGCTCTACAAAGACGATGCCGTGGAATGTCGGGGTGTGGTATGCAAGAAGGACCTCGGTGAGAGCCTTTACCTTGGGAGTACACCAGGCAAGGGGGACAGGGATTGGGACGGTAGGTGGGGAAGTGGAAGTGTCTTCAAAAAATGGCTTGAAATCAGAAAGGATGGAGTCAATTTGCTCAAGGGCAACAGGGATCGATGGTGCGCTTCGATACGTGGGAGGGTCATCGATATCCATACCATCTTCTCGGACGTCGAAGAGATTGACCATGTGATCGTCGGGAGTATCGAACTCTAGCAGCAGTTGATTGATTCGTGTACGAACCTCATGATATATAAAGAGGTCTGCGGAGTAGGGACCGAGGCTGTTCCGAGTGACATGGTACTTCATATGTAATTTGTCCCACGATATGTCAACATTGTCGGATTGGAAGAGTGTCAGAGTATCCCAAAGACTTGGGTTTAGATAGAGATAGTTATCAGGGGGAGGGAAGTATTCCTTAATCAACTGTAGGCGAGTATATAAGCATCCGCTTCAATGATGGGCGGGAAGTAATAAAAATACGCACTTCTAGAGGGCGCGGCGAGCTTTCAAGCAGTTCGGATACATGTTCACGCACGGCGATGACAGTGGCATCCAGATTCTTCTCTAAAGTCAACAAAGACCCTTCCGCGTCCTTGGGATTCCAGATAGGCGACGCTGTCATGCCAAATACCTTTGGGCGCTCGGTGGGATGAACTTGAAAGTATTCGCGCATTATGCCATTGTAAGCATGGTTTTTGCGTGTGTGGTGACACTCGTCAAAGATGATCAACGAAACCTAGACCGACAGGTTAGCAGAACGTCGACAAGAATTGAGAAGGATGCATACTTTGTCGATGCTCCAATGTGAATGTGTGAGGACATTGAGGAATATCTGAGCTATGGGCATCGTTGAGAAACAACACCTTGACATCCAGTGATTGATGTGACCTCACCCGTCATCACGACCACGTCCGCTTTCTCGAACGAGCTCTTCCAATTTGCCCTATCTGAGAGCTCCAAGTCCAGGCTTCCGTGAAACTTTCGCACCCTCAAGGGGGTCTGGGAAGCAATAAATTCTGCCTGTTGTTCCACGAGGGCAACCTTTGGGACGAGAAATACGACGACCTTGCCGATGGCGCTCGGCTGTAAAACGACCCATTTGATGAGAAGGATGCTGATTAGGGTTTTTCCACTCCCCGTGTCGAGGGCAGCGATGATGTTGTGCTCCTGCGCGCGCCGAAATATTTCCTCCTGATACTTGCGCGGGAGAATGGTTTCATTGACGGTGACGGTATGACCCTGGGTGGTCGTTGCAGTTGTCGTGCCGATGGTCGCCACTGTCATCAAGCAAACGATGTATCGGAGACTCCTGCTATGAGATCAGACGGAGATGTGCTTGAAATCAGTACATCTCTAAGCTGCCAGCAGAGCAGGAGAATTTTCCAACGGAAGTCATTCAAGTCCGCGTCGCGGAAGTCAAGATCCTTGAATACAGCCTTCCTAATACGGCCGGCTCAGCCACTGATTCACTGTGGGCGCGCGCAGCTCTTGTTCGTCATGGCAGTCAACCCAAACGAGGACACCGAATTGTGAGCACTAGATCCCCTTTCCTCGTCGACCACCATTCACACTCATCGCTCACAGCAACGACGCCCTGCGCAAGCATGGCATCCTCCCGCCCCGAGAAACTTCCCCGCGGACCCCGTCACCCCCTCCATCCCCGACACTCCACGAGGCCCTGGTGGACCTCACCGCGGACGAGCTACGTGAGCTGGGGGAGGACGTCGCAGATGATGACCTGCAGCGAACAGTGGACGCATTCCGCCGTCAGCGGCTGGCCGAGGAACAGAAGGCAGTGAAGCGCGCCCGCTTTGGGAGGGTATATCCGATCGGCAGGGAGGATTACACGAGGGAGGTCACGGAGGCGAGCAAGATTAGCGAAGAGGACGATGAAGACGAGAAGGGCACAGGGGTGACATGTTTTCTTTACAAAGACGGGTGAGCAATCCTCTCAAGCGCTCTGTCGCATACCAGGCTAATCTCAACTGTGTCATAGCATTCCACGAAGTGATCGTACATCTAGCCATGTCCGAGATTTAGCCGCGCGGTATCCTCGAACAAAATTTGTATCTATCGTCGGCAACAAATGCATAGCAGATCTACCCGACACCCGCATACCAATGCTTATCATTTATCGCAAAGGGGAAATCAGAAATCAGCTCGTAGCTTGGGGTGCTGACCGCGAAAGGCGTTTTGAAGGTACGCCAGCTTTTCCAATGCCTCTGCCACTATTCACCCATTTGAGAAGAACTCGAGGCAATCCTAATGTTGTGTGGAGCTATTGACCCCCCTGAACGTCCGTTCCAAAGTGGAGAAAGTGGTCAGGATCGGAGTGATAGTTCCGATGAAGAAGAGGACGACGACCCATCATCTCGTATGCGATCTGCAGCGACCAGGACGAATGCACAAGCTCCAAAGAATATCCGTGGTCCACCAAGAAAGGATGATTCTGATTCAGAATTCGAGTTTGATATGTAGAGCTGAATTGCAATGGACTGTGGGTGCAAGTACTGTGTGATCTCCATTTGCACTGGATGAATTTCTACTAAAACGGGAACAATCCTAAGTAGACTATTCAGCATTGAAGGGAGGCAAGGTCTGTCGCCTTCCCTTCACCGGCCAGACTTCCGTCATAGTCTTGGCCGCCCATATCCTTCCGCCCCGCACGACAAACCTGATCTCTCTTGTTTGGCGGATGTCGCCATCAATCAAATCAAAGCCCCCAGGGAAAATAACGAGGTCAGCAAGTTTGCCTACGGACACTGTGCCGAGGGACTCTTGAAGACCAAAAGTCGTTGCTGCGTCAGAAGTCGCAGCACGGATGACCTAAATAACAGCAATTTTGAGATCAACACGGCGGTGTGAACAAAAAAAAGGAATTTGACCTCGTAATTACTCAGCCCTCCAGCCTTGGCAAATGCCATTTCTTGATGATACATCAGACCCAGCGGGGGCTCCCCATGTGCTCCAATGTGAGCAGACAGTCCGCGATGGACCATCTTGGCGACCGACGAAGAGACGTTAAACAGTGTAAATGCTAACAGGACGTATTAGCTCTGGCGTTAGCAAACATTTGAAGACGACGAACAGTTTGCTGGCCGGCTCGTGGACTCGGACAAACCCTCTAGGATGTCGTGCCTCGTAAAGCGTCTGAGTCTGCATAGCGTATTGCATTCAGATGCGTCCATGCGACAACGCTGCAATAGTACATACTTTGCATCATTGGGGATATCTGCGGTCGCCCAGAGCAACTGTTCCCCAAACGTTCCTCCATAGTCAACGGTATGCGTCGGTGTCGATCCAGTTCCACTCAGCGAATAGAGCGTGAGGATATCGTCGTAGAGTACTGACACAGGAAGGTTATGCTCGACAGTCGTCATTCCTGGTTGCAGCACGTCAGAATTATACCTCACGGCTCGAAAATCCACTTACCATCCACAATGTACGTTTGGTCCCAATCGAAATTCATGCCCTAACATTTTGATGTATTAGTTGCATCGTGTAGATTCGTAGGATAGCTACTCACACCCTCGGGTACGCAAGCCATGTTCATCTTCCTCGCTTGCAGCAACAAGCGTTGCCTAGACGCCCTCGCTGGCAGGTTGTAGTTCTTATAAGACCAGCTCGCTGGTCCACCCTCGGCTTTGATACGGGTGAGGGCTTCTTTTGCTTCTTGGGTGGTTGCAATATCGAGATGGTAAGAGTAATCAGATGCGCCATAGATAATTTGACCCGTGTGGAAAATCCTAGGGCCAATCATGAGACCACTCTCAACGCGAGCACGTTCAACGAAGCCAAGTGAGTTATGCAAGCTTGGGCTGAAAGGAGGAAGTACTTAGGGGAGCACTGCGAACGACTTCGACTAATCAACGTACTTGTGCATCGTCGTGACTCCGTATGCAAGGAAGGTTTCCATCTCCCAAGAAGTGGCGGGGTATTTGACGCTCGTCCCGTCCCAATGGGCGTGTGCGTCAATGAATCCTGGGATGATGTATCCTAGTAAAATTTAACATGAAATATCCATATCATCATCGGGTTGTGGCCATCCACAACTCACCACCATCAGTCTGGATGATCAAAGCTTCAGCTGGAACAGATACATCACCGTCCTTGCCCACTGTATCAATGAGGCCATCTCGGAGGACAACCGTCCCGCCACTGATCAAGTCACGGTGAACGTCACCATGCTCCATGGTAAAGATTGTAGCATTCACAAATGCAACAATATCCGCACCGGAAAATGCGCGAGCTTCACCACGGAGTCTCGTGACCTCCGATTCGTATCGCACGTCCACCTCCGTGACGTCCAGCAAACGAGTCACACAGCCAACTCCAAACGTCTGGGAGTCCGCTTTAATAGCTTGTGAGCACTGAGGAAGTCGAGAGATGGGCAGAGTATGCAGGAAGGGTCCTAGTCGTTATAAAGTGAGAAAATGTCGCAAAAGGATCGAATCGTAAGTCTTACCGAGGAACCACCCAACAACGTTTCCATCACCGCTCACAACCAGATCATGCCCACCATCCAAGCTAAGCCTTGCTAATCCCGCTGGTTCCTTGCCTGGCTTACTCCACAGGTCCGTCGAAGAGGTCACTTCGGGGGCATAGTAGACTTGCTGGAAGTTCACGAAGGCTGCACCATGGGTAGTATTCGAAAACACCAGTTCATCTGTCGAGTGACCATTCGCAAGGGTCTCTTCCGCATAGCGTCCCCATTCGTCAGCACCGCGAGAGAGATCCACAGTGAAAACACGATCAGACTGGTAGACGAGAAGTTTGTCAGAGGAGATAAAGTTAAGTTTCAACGCATCGTCGGAGGAACTGATGGTAGTGCGGATTTTCCGGACATT
Source organism: Boletus rubroflammeus (assembly GCA_038090375.1). Taxonomy (NCBI): domain Eukaryota; kingdom Fungi; phylum Basidiomycota; class Agaricomycetes; order Boletales; family Boletaceae; genus Boletus; species Boletus rubroflammeus. Next base: position 77,139 of record JBBPMQ010000013.1, read on the forward strand.
CGTCACGGGGATCGAATGGGATGATGTGGCTTCTGTAGGTAGAGTAACCTCGCCAATCCAAAGACCAGGTTGGGCGGTAGCGACAATATTGCCAGTGAGGAGGTCACCACTCGTCTTGACAAAAGCAATTGTGCGAACCGCTCCTTCTCCACCCGAGATCACGGGATTAAAATATCGCCCCATTGGAAGACCCGTCAACTCGTAAACGTTGCCGGTACCCAGATCGGCAATCTCGAAGGAGGAGAAATACGTATCCGACCATCGTCCGTGAATGATCAAGTCGTTGTTCCCACCAACGAAAGCTGGAGAGTAATATGCTGTTCCTGCATGCGCAACAGGTACGCGTTGTGCTGTGGATGTCAATCCCAACACCTGAACGTATGTGACACCAGCAGCCTGGAACACCGCACGCGTCCCAGTCTCATCGAGGGCGAGCTGGGTGAACGCATGAAGACGTTGTTCACCCTTCTCGAGCTCTCTGACGTCTGTAGTTGCCCTCAGAGTCTCCGCAAGTTTGATCTCGATATGGGCGCGAAAACCAACAGGTTGAGGTGTGCCAGCCAACACATGTTCCCCAAGTGCGTTCAAGGCAAGCGGAATGTGGTAAATCTGACCAGCGGCCCAGATAAGAATGGCCTCGTCGGAGGGATCAAACGCAAAAGAGGGATAAGTGCCCATTGGGGCGTAGATAGTAGAAAGATCGTAGGTCAGCCCGTGCCAGATATTGCGGAGCGTGCCCGTTTGTAAATCCCTGTGGCATGAATGAGATAAGTGTTTAAAGTCTATGTGTACACAAAACATACTTGAGCACAAGTGCTTCTTTGTCGCGAACACGACGGACGAAAGCGAGGGTACGCCCATCACGGGACAACGTAGGTCTGCTAGCGCCTCCGGGAAATGTATCGACGAGAACCTCTTCCTCCCCAAACGTCAGGTTGCGTGCGAAGATTGAATAAATACCCGGGTGAACGTCTGCCGCAACGAATGATAATCAAAATCGACGAAAACTATAGGTGCATACAATACCTTTCGAGTACTCGAAAACACCCTCAGTATCCTTGACGTTTCCTGAATATACAAGTGTATCATTGCCTAGCCAGGAAAACTGCTCATGACCGATCTGTTGCTCGACGTAGTCAGCCTTGGTCCACCCTAGCGGCAGCACTCTGGAAACGAGACGCCTGCCCGAGTTTACTTCCACTCGGCGCTGCTTAAGATCATGAAGGCTTGGAACTTCATATTCCCATCCTTCGCCCGCACCCAAGGAGCGTCGGGAGAAGTACCATTTCGTAGCAATGATTTTGGTGCCCGAAGGATGCCAACGTGCGTCGGAGACCCAATTATAGGTCTCATTGGTGACGCGCACAGCTACACATCGCAAGGCGGGTTTAACCTGTTAGATCTATTCATGTTATAATCATCCAAGCACAGACCTGCCAGTCTGCCCTCTTGCGAGAGTCGCTTCAGTTTCCGTTCTTCCGTCTCTCTAGCGCCTTGTGCAAGTAAACTAGCATCATAGTCCCTTTGGGTGATTGCCTCCGCAGTCATCGCGGAGGGTGATCGAACGTCCATTTCGGAGCAACCACCAGCAGCCCACGGCATAACCCAGATGTTTTCAACCCCGAGCCCCGCATCACTTCTGAAAACTAGACGATCGCCATCAGGAGAGAAACTGGGGTCGGCGTCGTGGGGTACCCCTGTGAGCACCGGGATGGCCATGGTTTTTATCCCGCTCGTCAAGTTTGCCTTGGAATAAGAATGCGCCGGAAGACAGTAGATGTCGCCGGCCATATCAAATACAATATCACCAGATATTGGGTGGACATCGAGGCGAAGCCAGGTACCTTCCTCGACGTCATACGCGAGGGTGCGCGGGTAAGGGAAGTCGGTGGAGATATCCCAACTGTCCTGCGTCCGCAGGGGGAAGACGTCGTCCTTGAATTCGGAAGCGGGATCGTCGTAATATGCACTCAAGGGTGAAGTCGAAGGATACTTCACGCCCAAACTCGGTGCACGCGGAATGGTGAACACAAAGTGGCGAGACAGAATGTATACGAGGTAGATTGTTGGGATAGAGTATTTTATCACGGTGATTAGAGATGGATTGAGTCGACGGAGTGGTGGTGAACCATGATGACGCTCGACACTCGGAGCTGCAGTGAAAGGTAGCTCGCCCTTCTCCAAGGGAGAAAGCGGCTTGATATCAAGAGACATGCTTTCAGTGGAAAATAGGTTAGTTCGTGACGAATGGTATACTCTTGACTACCTCCAACTCGGTTCCCACCTTCTTGTTCGAATCAACCGAGTAGCATCTTCCCGTAACGTACCATAACGGCGTAACCAGGTCAGTGATCGACCACATCATGCCTACTATCCAGTGGTAGTTTCCATGATTCGGATATGGAGGCTCGACTCTTCGAAGAGTGCGGCAGGATTTGGACATGATAATGTATTCATGTAGTCAGTTTACAACTAGGGATCTTACTTTGGCTTGGACTACCATCAAGTTGCCTAGAGTGCTAGCACATACATACAAACCAACAAGAATTTACAGATCAGAATAATTACGAAGCACTTTCTTCAGCCTGTTCTTCACCAGCTGGCGGGTCATCCTTGCTTTCTTTTGGCTCAGCCCCCGGGGATCCCCCATGCTTGGGTTCAACTGGTTCGCCGGACGCCTCTTCGGCAGCATGCTCTCCTGTGCCTTCCTTTTCGCCCTCATGTTCTTCTCCCTCTTTTACATCCTTGCTGCCAATAACAGTGGCATTGATCCTGCAGCGGCTCATTGATATGATATCCAAACCATAACGGCGTAAGGCAAGTGGAACACGTACGTCAACATAACATGGACCTTCTCCCCCTCTCCTTCCCCTTCGGCCTGGGGCAACTCCACCACCATGCGTTTGTGTCCTTTCCACCCAAAGCTTCCCGTTGAAAAGGTGCTCGGGACAAGGGTCGTGCTTGCCAGGAATCCAGGGTCTGCCGAAGCAGGTTCCTGGCCCTCGGGAGCAGCGGTCGTGGTGATGCTCACGTGGAGAGGGACTGCGCGAGACTTGAACGCAGATTGGGCCATGGAGGTCTGTTAGTCATACAGGGTTGAATACGGTGGAATTGCATGGGAGATGATCAGACGCGCCTTGAGACGTGCTGTGCCCTTGGCAGCTTTGCCAGCGGCTTTAGCGCCCTCTGTCTTGGGCACCTTTGAGCTGCGAGTTTCGCGCTTTCCGGTGGTGGTATCTTCTGCCGCGGCTCGCTTCCTACCTAAAATCCGTCGTGTCAGTGATGGGATTTGGATAGGGGCAACAGTATGCACCGGCCATGTTCGTGAAGCAGCTGTGTGATACTGGGGAGGACAAGTGTGTGGATGAGCTGCGCGGGGGGGGTGTCGAATGTGGGCTGGCGAGATTTGTGGTTGATATGAGAGTTGGGAGGTGTCAAAACGAGAGTGCTCAACAAATATCCGCAAAGCCCCACACCCGTGTGCCAGTGGAACAATCGTATAGAGTTAGCGTGACGTTACGCACCGTGTAACGCGCCGCCTTGTCGCCGCTTTGGTAGAGGGCTGAAGAACTGAAGAACGATTGGATGGATTGATCAAAAGAACAGCATGGTAAAACTACAAGATCGCAGGCTACTTAGCATGCGCCGTCCTCTATCCAGAGTAATATCCTTTATGCCATCTGAAATATTTCAGTCAACGATTGCAACACATTCATACTGATGGGACTGACCTCCAAAGAATAATGGGCGCATGTCCATCAGATCTAGAGATCAAGGGTGGCAACCCAACCTTGTCCGGGCGCTAAACACACATCCCGTCCACCCTGACCCTCACGATCGACAATTGTTGCAACACACAACAAAAACCCCTTCACCGTACCCACTCCGTCTCCACCACACCACCACGCCCCGCCGAGCGTACCCTTAGTCGACGGGGCTCCGAAGAGCCAACCAAACCGTCAAATGTCCTCGCTGTCGCTATAGAACTCGTCCTCATCATCATCCACGCTCGTGAGGTTGGTCATGTCGACCTTGTATCTCAACAAGCCTCCAATACCACCAAAGCCCTTGACGAACTGGGCGCCCTCCTGGGAACGGTTTGTCACGAACTCAAGGTTAGTACCGAAATCTTTATATTTCTCGGCGAACCACTCGAGCAGAGGCTGTGGCTCAGCGGCTTGCTCCATCTCCAAACTAGTAGACTTGTCAATAAATTTCTCGTGATCCTTTTCTTGGCCGTTGGAATGGACAATGAGCTCCTCTAGGAAAGAGTCAAGAATCGTTGTGGGTGACTATTAGACCAAGACACGTCTTACCTCCAGCAGCATTTCTCAGGACATAGCGTGTGGCATCAAGGTTCTCCCAGACAATGAGGGTTTCAACGGCACCGAGTTCGAGAGCACGGAGTGTATCATCGATACCGAAGCAGTACTTGCTCGTATCCTGGCTGATTTCGTCAAAGTATTTTTGAATGAGCTTCTTCTCCTGCACAAACTTGACGTTCGAGAGGGACTCGGCGGCAAGTTCAATAGCCTTGATACTGTGTCAATGTCTCAAATGAATTGTTTTCGTTTGAATTATTCACCTGGTTGAAACCATTCTCGCCGCCGTAGCTGACATCGACAACCTTGATCACCTTGGCTACCAAACGTAAGTCGAACATGTCACTCTGACTAAGCTCTGTCTTGAAATCTGCACTGCCAGCCAGCACAAGACCGCTGACATTGACTTTGTCGTTGGTAATGAAGTGCTGAACTGCAAGTTCAGCAACCTTGCGAACGTAGTTGTGCCGCTTCTCGTCTCGAAGACGGGAGAAACGAAGGGCAGATTGACCACCACGGCCGTGCTTCTTGGGGAGATCGACAGTAAACTTGTGGATGACCTCGCGCGTGTTACCGGCGAGAGTACCGAAGAGGGTTCCATTTCCGTCCATCACGATGAATCCGAAACGGGAATCGGATTCAAGAAGCTCCGACAGCGCTTCAGTGTGGAATTTATTGTCACAAAGATAAAGAGACCTGAGTGTGAGAGAAAGACACGGAAGCGAAAGTCGATGAGTATGCAGGGTCACGAGGTACGGACGGATATAGAAAGGGACACACGTATTGATTGGTTTGTGGGGTTCAAAGTCGAAGGAAACCTTCTTTTCCTTGCCTTCATCTGTAAGAATTGTGCCTACAAAGAGAACCAAACCGTTCGGGGGCACACGGTTGTAAAGCTTGAGACGCTGCTGGGTACTGGTGATAGCAGCGAGCACGGAGAGCCTGTTCACACGAGACTTTATGTTGGAAGCTGTACCATACTCTTGTGTAAGCATAGCGGATGCACGGGATATCTGGTCCTGTATTATAATAATGGTAATTGGGTCGGATGAAGTATGCGAAAGCGATAAGTAACGATCGAAGTACCTTCGGAGGGATGATCAAACTGATCATGGATGTTCCAGCTCTATAGGAACGCGCGCGTACGATCAGCGGGTCCAATGATAGAGGTGGCGATTCGATGGCACATACCCTCTCGCCGAGTCCAAGCTCTTGATGAGCTTCTTGACTTTCCACATCTGAATGTTCTGTTCTGCAACGTCTTGACTCATACTGAGCGTACGCTACTCGGACCGATTGCCCTTTTTGTTTGGCGATTTTTTGTGTTTTCTTCAAGCTCTTGAGGCTGGAAGGCAGACGAAGACGAAGAGGAGAGAAAAAACCGAGGAAGATGGCTTGTATGCGGATCTCGCTGTACGATTCTGCCAATCCGAATTCCGGCTTGCTAAGTTTTCGCTCCACTTAAGGGTGGGTCATGGTCGAGTCACGTGATCAGATATAAATCACTGCCATGTCTTTTCAAGGGGCTCTTCAATGAGCAACAAGCGGAAGAACGAGAACGACATCGGAGGGGGGGGCGGTCGCGCGAAGAAAGTAAAGAGAAATACAGGTGCTACAAGAAACACGAAAGAAAAAGAGACTCCTCAAGCGGCGTCGCCTGCTCCCGACGCGTCTGGAGATCAAGCAGGACCATCGCACGACGCACAATCAAATCCAAATCGCCATCCACGCATCCGAAAGCTTGCCCCTCCGCGTCCCTTCCCTACTGTTGCCTCGGCATCCTCTGCCACAGGTCCACGCTCCGCCCACCATGAGGGCAAGAACAACATCTGTATAACCCGGAAAACCAAATTAGCCGCATACCTCCGCCGTTGCAAAGCCCTTCTTGTCGACGACGGTTTCAAAGAGCTCAGACTCAGCGCAATGGGCGCGGCCATCCCACATCTTGCGCTCCTGGCCGTGTCTCTGCCCCCAATTTTGCCGTGGGGTGAGGATGAGGTGCACGTAGATGTGTTTACGGGCTCACTTGAAGTGCACGACGAGATATTGTCTGAGAGTGGGAGTGAGGCAGAAGAGGGTCCCAAAGAGGAATTCAGGACGAGAGTCAAATCGACAATGAACATTATCATCCGCATTGGTCAAGGCGAAACACCAACTACCGCAGATAACTCTGTTCGCGGTCCGGCACCGCGTGCTGCCAAGAAAGTCGAAGGGCAAGCCAATGGAGGAAAGGGAGGCGTACAGCAAGCAGGTGTTCCAGAACAGATTGTGCTTCGGGAGCTGGAACAGGACGGTATGGAAACTTCTTGATTTATCATCAGTATACAAGTATCACCAAGTTTTCGACTCGATGATATTCCATGTTGTCACTCGACGTATACTCGATCAAGGTTTCCACTGTCTATCAACCATCTTCAAACCATCACGCTTGCGAACTGCGATCCGGGCGGTGCCCTGCAGCTTCACTTGATCATCCAGGTACGTGTCTTTACCGATTCCACCGGAGATGTTCCCATTTACCGCCTACAACGTTGCGGCTTGTCCATGAGGGAAGGACTCGATTGACGACATCTTTTCTGATTGAGGGGTTTTTATATATACCCATTCTGACTTTTGCACTGATGCCACCCCTCAAACATGTATTGTCGGTTTCGTCGGGGGGCTCGCATGGAAGCGATTCTGGAGTTGCCTTTCCCGAGGCACTCGGTCAGCATGCTACCCACTTCGATGATAAATTAGGTGTGCTGATTACTGGAAAGTGTCATCTTCGACGACGAATCGCGTGTCATGGCATAATCAAGTAATTGATTGATCGAGGTACATGAAACGATTGAGAATAATTGACCCCCTCGAGCCTCGAGGTAACGACAAGCGGTGGGTGTTTATGCCGTTACGCAACTGGCATTATGACCCAAGGAAGCGGAAACGTGCACGATAGTACTACTACTACCTGGCCATTCGGCGTGAGGATCAGGGAGCACCCTCGAATAATGAATTACCCTGACAGTCTGAATCAGAGATGCCGTGAATAACCGCGGAGTAACGTGTTCATCCCTGACTTTTACTTGCACGCCGTCGCCTTGGTTGCTCTCTATTAAGCCAGGCCTATTCATCATCTTTATGGCGAGAACCTGCCGCGTTAGGCTCATTACATGCATACTTCATCTGTTACCTATGAACAACCGCTTATTCGGCTAACCCGTAGCTGTGTTGTTTTGCTTATCACCTATCAACATCCTCGCCTGAATGTCCGCCAGCCCGCAACCCTGTCTTGTTATCTTCTGGAGAAGGGACACGCAACCACAGTTCATCACTTCGTAATTTCTGGCCCACATCGCGTTTACACAGCCTAGATTTGACTGTCAGAATCGCGTACATCCCTGCGACATAGATTCCGGCATCTAACTTGATCGATCTCCACCCATTGTACATATCTTGTCCTATACAAGTACCACGTCAGTTGGGGTGCTGTGGAGGCGCATTGCTCACTACCGACATTCCGGCCCTCATTTTCTATATAGGCGGGGATGACGAGGTGACGTAGGTCCTTTACCCACGGGTCTTTCGGACAGGACAACTTAGTCGAGTGCTAATTCCGTCATTCAAGGAACGGGATTCACCACTTTGACCTTATAACCCACATCATGCGACCAGTTGCTTGTCTCTTGGCATTATTTAACACACGGTGCACCAATTTTATCACAGGTAGACCAAAGGTAGACTTGTATTTCTACTTCAAAAAGCGTTGGGACCCGGAAGTTCTGGTATGCACGATCCCGGTGTCTACCGTCCTTATTTGAAAGACTTATTCCTGCTCCCCTTCAAGCGATTCATCTCCGCGATTCCCCCCACCTCCTCCGCTGCCAGTCAAGTTTTCTCCGGATGTGCTGCTTGTCGCAGGCTCGTATTACATTTATAATTTTGTTCCTGCGTGAAATATGAAATTGCCTTCTAGAAATCCTCATATCGAATATCGAATGGCGTAAATCAGAATGCTCTCTCTGTCTTATCAGAAACCCCTCTGACCTACGTTATCTCCCGTTTTTGCACTCACCTGCCGCGTTTGTCATTCTCTACCTGTCAATCGCTATGCGAAATGGAAGATTCGAAAGCCGCCTCTCGTCCGAGGAAGCACCTGGTTGTATCGCCGTTCCTGAGCTGGCTGCTCTTGGTTTGCTTGGTGCTTTAATTTCTTGGCCTTATATCCGTACCTTTTTGTACCTGGAATAAATTCAAGGGAGGCTGCATCATCCTTGTCCCGATAATCGGGATGCATACGCGCGTTGTCGGTCAGCACTTTATACCCGGTGCAAAGTCACTGAATCTCGCCACCTACAATGTGTATCAAGGATGGGTCGCGGTGAGCAAGCAGCGTTTTGTTTCCGCGTGACATTTGACAACACACCTTCTCGATACCCTCACCAACTCAACTCTACCCTCGGAAGGCCATGTATTACAATATCGGCAAAGGAAGAAGCCCGGGAATGCCCGTTCCTTAGTTCTTTTCTTTTCTTTTTGCTGTGCGTGGAGTCTCACACAGTCAGGGGAGAACATGCAGTGTGGACTCGGAGTATGGTCCGATTTTTTTTGTCAACCCCTGTCTATCGTTCCACTTCGCTGTTCGATCCGGGTCGTCCCGATACAACGTCAGGGGTCTCAGGTGTCTCGTACCGTACCAATAACCCGTTTCTCTGACTTCCTTGCAACACGGACGGACTGACGCACCCTACTAAGTATCCCGCCGCATCAGTCGCGGGCCGCCCAATTCGATACGACTTGGCAACCAGTGCCATATGCGCCCAGCAGACCTGTGGGAAACGGTAACGTACACTCAGTTCCGCTCGCAGACCACACAAACTCATTCACAGGTTTTTGCTTCGCCGCCGCATCAGGGATAAGTGTGATCGTGATGTTGATATATATAACTGCGGCGGCCATCCGCGCGTGTAGATTGACCCGCAATCAAACGTGTTTGTGCTCTGACCCGCTCGTGCTTTTCCCCGCTCGTTCCCACTTCCGAAGTCTGGTGATCGAGCATACATACCTGCCAGACACTCGGTGATACGGGCCAGTCGACCAGCTCGGCGTAGTGTCCTTGAATCGGGGGTATCAGCGACATCCTATAGCACCGTGGCTACACGTGTGCGAACGCTGCAAATAAACTGGCGTTCCCGACGTCACCGCTTCCAAACTGGGCTTGATCAAATCCAATTCGTTTGCATGGGACAGCGGGCACGTATGGCCAATATCCCTCGCAGTCTCCCGACCCATTATCACCGCAAATACTGCCACAGCCGCGATTAATGTCAGTCAGGCAGACTGGGGGATGTTTGGAACCCTCTTCGACAAAGATATATGTTGGCGAACAGTGGGGAACAAATAGAGATCATCGAAATAGCACCGTGTAAACGTCCAACGACTTTGAATTCAAAAGATTAATTCATATCAAAGATCAACAGGTGTCAGAGCATGGCAAAAAAGCCTATATAATCCAAAACAATCATGGGAGAAGAGAAAAATATCAATATCACCAGAACGCGCTTCCAAAGGTCAGAATTAGCAATGCCCCTGTGAGACTCCACGTCTGTTCCCACCTTCGACCCAGTCAATATACAATAAAGATCCCAGCTCGACAGTGCAATGTAAAGATACAGCATATACTAGGCGCACTTGGCGATGCTTTAGGTTATGATAGTCTGAACGAGACAGAGCATGGCAGTCATGCAGGACTTAGGACTTCTAGGTGAAAGCGGGAGTCAGATGACCTAATATATTGTGATGAATGCGAGTCCACGACGCAGATGCCAATAGGGGATGACGTACCAGGCGTCTGTCGCATTAATAACAGATAGACAGCCAAGGATTATGAACAAGACTAAGCGCCACATATCAGATTGGCGCGCAAGTCAGGAGTGCGGAGTTCGGCAATGCTTTGGGAGATAGATAAAACGTAGAGGCGAAGAGTGCTTAGAACTGGATGACTGGAGTTGATGGCTGAAAATAGAGACTTCGAATATGTACAACGCAAGCAGTTGGAAACGAGGTGCTGGGAGAGATGATGATGGAATTCGATTTGCGCGGTGTGCCTTTTTAATAGGAACAACAAATGAGGTGCGGTAAAATCAGCGAGGCCCGAGCGAATGCGTATGTAGCGCAGCTGTTTTCGTGAATGTGCGTTATCACGAAACTGGGGACAGGACATGCGATATTTTCCGACTGATCATACCGAAAACACCTAGCGTTGGGGCGTAAACAAGGCAGCGTAGGTGAGATGATTGTTGAATGATACGTCGGCAACCTCGTTCGGCTTCGTCCAATAAACGGAGAACAGAACGGCGGATGAGATGAACAAGATGTCGAGACGCTGCGTAAAAATGCATTGAAGAGGGATGAGCGGGGCTTGGCAATGGCAATCTCCGCTCCGCACTCTCCCCAGCAATCTTCAGACCACGCGCGTACACACATGTACGGACGCCTCGTACGCTTACCGCGTCTCGACGTCCACATGTCGACTGATTTTCTCGACGCCGGCTCCGAGGGCAGTCTTTCTCCTGATATCCTGCAGAACAAGGCGTTTATGCACAGTTATTCACATGGGCAGACAACTCACCTGAGCTTCATCTTCGTCGTCATCATCCACATCATCATCTTGTTCCTCTTCCTCGTTGGAACCCCGGCTTGGCTCCTCCTCCTCACCGAATGAATTCGTACTAGTTGTCGTTTCCTCCGTATCCACCGGGCTGAGAGGCGGCACCTGCTCAGCACCTTCATCGTCGGTGTCTTTGCCGACTTGCGAGAGAGTGTGAGACAACGATGATGTACGACTATGAGTCACCGTGTGGCTAGGTTTGTGGGACGGACTTGAAATATTAGGAGATAGACGGACAGCTGTAAGAACGTGATGCGCATGCTCATCCTTCGACGCGGGAGCTGGGTGAGCAGGAGTGTCAGGTTTTGAAGCTTGCTTCCCTGTCGCAATATATGGTAGCGCAGCACCAGGGTCACAAGACTCCGAGAAAGGTGACGATAACTTCAAATCCGTCACGCTGGGAGATCTGGAGGGAAGGGGGGACGTAGTCGGTGTCGTCAAGTCTGTGGATGCGGTAGACGTGCACGCAGTCAAAGAGGTGGTTGTGGACGCAGTGGATGGATGGATGCTTGCATCCATCGAATCACCGCGCTTTATCCCACCTTGCGCCTTCTCTTCAAGCTTCTTGGCTTCTTGCTCTAAGTGGGCTTTTGCCTCTTTTTCTGCACGACGCCTCTTGACCCACCCCATGCCACTGCCATCATCATCGCCCAACTCGGCACCCGCGATGACATTGCCCATGCCACACTCGGGGACATTGTCTGACATTTTTCGACGGGCAATCGACGAAGTCGCATGCGCTCCACTACCCCTGCCACCACCGGTGATGTCAACTCCAGCAGCTGGAGGAGTTGACGCGGAGGGCGAGCCAAGAGAAGAACCCGCAAGCAACGCACCACCGCGGTCACTCCTCTGTAACCCTTTCCATATGTCATTTGCAATGCCGGCGGAGGCATCCACACTACCCATTCCACCGTAACCCCACTCGACGAACTCGGGCTCAACGCGAACATTGGCAAATGGGTTGGCGAGGGTTTGAGCTGTAATCAGTGTGTTAAATTATTGCGAGAGAGGAAGATGCATATACTCACCAGCATATCTCTTTCCACCGTATATTCTACCATTCAACATCTTGACATGTTTTTTCGGGGGTGCAAGAGATGAACTTGGTGCAGTGCTTGGACGAACGGGAAAATCACTGGAAAACATTTTGACGGAGGAGGTATGTCGACCACCCCCAGCGCCAGGTATCGATGCCGAGGAAGAGGCGCGACGCTTCTTTTGGCCTGAGCCCACGATGGCAGCGGTGTCGTGCGACTGACTAGAACCCTCTCCCCAGTCACGTTTCCCGTTTCCCAGTTTCATACCTGGGCCTGAACCGGTAGAGGCGAAACGGAGGAGGGATTTGGTAGGATCCGAGGCCTTGGGAGGAGGGGACGATGTGCGGGAAAAACGGGTGACACTCGCTGACCCTGAGCGGGCTCGGAAGAACGATTTTGCGCCAAGTGTGAGGATGTCTTCCGTAGAGATGCGCTGGAGGTTTGCTGGCTTGAAAGAAGGGGAGGTGGGGGCGGAACTGGAGGAAGGGGCGAGAGAAGAGAGAGAGGGGTTGCGTGAACCAGGTAGAGAGGCGGAGTGAGAGAGGGGAGATCTGTTGGGAGAGGAAGTGTTGGCACGATGGAAGAAAGCAAAGGGACGGAGGAGCTTCAAGTTTGATTTTTGGGAGCTCTTGGATGGTATGTTTGGCGATGTGCGGATGGTGGGTGTCGAGCGTGCGCTGGAGAGGGTAGAATCGGGGGAAACGGAGGGGGAGAGGACGACGAAGCTATCATGGAGGTCATTTGGAGCGGGGACTGTCTGTGGAGGGGGCTTGGTATCTGACTGCGGAACATCGGACGACGGGTCGAATGTGTCGAAAAGGTCTCTGTGGGGATCTGGGAGAGGGGCGAAGCGTATGCGACGGGTGGAAGGAGCAAAGGAGGTGCGATGAAAGTCGAAACACGAGCCGGAAGTGGAGGAGGAAGAGGAAGAGGAGAGATCCATTTGGAGGGCGGGGAGGGGTGTGGATGAGGGGGAGGGGGAGGGGGATGGGTAAGGCGGGGAGCGGAGGAGGATGGATGTGGTCATTGGCGACGGGAGTGTTGGAGAGGACACTAAAGAGTAGTGTCGCAATCAAGACAAAGGGCGGAAGAGACTGTAAAGCTATGTAGTGCACTCCCCTCCTTTTTTTTGTCTTTTTCTATCCGTTTGCCTCCCTGCACATCAGCACTCTCCGGGGTCTCGCTCGGGCTGTGTTCCGTACTAAGATCCCAGATCGCGCAAGATGGCTTCGATCCGCCTCTGCAACCCCCCCCCTTTCATACAACAACACCCCCCCTCCGCCCCCGTCCGAACTCCCCCTATCCCACATCCTTTTACTTCCGCAGCTCCCCTCTCAGAACGTGCCTTTCATTACAGCTAATTGTGCTTTGCGCCCGATCTGAGTCACCCTGAAACGCAACGCGTGGCCTCTCGGCGCTCGGAACTTGACAGTCAAATCGACTCGAACGTGCACATAGTATGCCCGACATCCGACATAAACATTTCTGCTGCCCGGTTCTACGATCGAAATCCTAATCGAAATCCCTCGGTCTCGTCTCTTCAACTGACACCGGCTGTCACGTATAGCAGACAGCCACTCGGGCCCGACGGTCCTCTCCCTCTCCGCTTTTCGTCCGTCAACGTTTCAACACCAACGTGCTTTTTACGCTTGTTTTGCCAGCTGCTACGACATCTCATGCTTTACAATCACGGTACCTGAAAGACATGGCTTCTCTTCTCCCCTGAGGTCGCGAATGGCTTTAACTATAAGTTGCTCTCACGCGCGACCTTGGCGGCGACGACCTGGACCCCAATATTGAGAACATTTCCACGACGACCGGGTGCCGTTAGTTCTCCGCACCATTATCGACTGTCTGAGCATCTTTATTTTCACAGGAAATTACCCAAGTCATCATATCATGTTCCTAGGTTTTCCGACAACCGAACTTCTGGTCACTCCACATATCCATATCATACATGCCTTTGGGAGAACCTTCGACAGCTCAGTCGACGTGTTATTGTTTCATCTCACACTGCCCGCTTCACCTTCGGACACTAGTAGGGACTGATTCTTTTACATCCACGGATCCAGGCAGCTGAACCAGACAGTTCAGTGACGCGAAAGGCTCGGACACACATGAGAACTGGCAATAGATACATTTTCGGAAAAGGTGAGTACACGCAACAACTCATCAGAGTGATAAAGTTCAGAGCTGACAAACCCGTCAACTCTCTTTGCTTACGCATGGAGTCATTGACTCTCTGCGCTTATGCAAAGGTTACGAGAATGACGTCTCTGTTCCTTGTTTCAGGTAAGTAGTAAATACTCACTGTAGTGCTGTGGCTTGCCAGTTTAATTCCGTCGAGCATGATTCAGAGGCGGCATCTCATGTTACCACAGCTTATCCTTATCAATAAAAAAATCCTACCAATGTGTACTACCGCGTACAGTACACTCGGCCGCCATGGGCAGTCGGCACACATCTGTAAAATATCACGCCTCCTGCATTTCCACCACAGTCATTCATTTCTGTAAGCTTACTACGAAGTTGAATGAGCTCATGTCGTTGCGCCTTCTAATCACGCTGCGTCACATGCCGATGCAATGCCGCAGCTGAGTTTGATGGCTTTCATTGTCGGACGCCGGTAGGTGCACTTCCGGCGTTCTAAACTGAGGACATTGGACAAAATGGGTGCAACTCTGATGCGGCTTCGTCGCCTAAAAGGCGTCATACCGCGGTAACGCCACCCTCGAACTGTCCAACCCTGGGATCCGGGTGTTCCCTTTCCCCCCGTAGCTCCCTGATACGCATTCTCCATGCTTCGCGAATGTCCGATCGTCCATTACGGATCCTTTTGACGTTAGCATGACCGAGGACTCCGGCAGGAGTACTCGTACGCCGCGCATGGCATGCAAAGTCCGAACCTGGTGGCGTGGTTATTGTACCCCTCGTGACAAGAATGTTTCAAATCGGTGACCGATATCGATGACCTCCCAAAATACACGGAGCACCTTTACTATGCAACCATGACAGCGAACGGCGGCGGGGTCTCCTGGAAGGCATCGCCGATCCCTATTCGGTTTCGTATGCATCGCATGGAAACCGGCAAAGCTGGGGGGTGACTTCTATAACATATACCGGCACTATCTAGTTGAGCGTCTTGGTTTAACGTACATAACAATCCCACAACCTAGTTCCGTTGTATGCCAACAGACTGACCGTTCAATGACATACGAATGGTTGTTCGTGATACAAATTTTCTTCCGGTATACTCGAGTTGTGAATTCGTCCTAAGCACCAATCCCGAACCAGACGGATACAGTCTAGAGTCTAGACGGGTAGCACTTCCCCAAAAAGTTTAAGTTGTACGTCAACCCTGTCCAAGCCGGATGATCTAGACAAACCGAACCGTTATCAACTGTTTTTTCCGTGGGGCAAAGGTCAGAGACACACAGTGCACTGAATGTACCAAGCAAGGTTGAGGTATTTAAGTCTCTGCAGTGGTACGGCAGTACCATCACTTTCTGCTCAATCATTGATATGATGGTGACAGCTCATACATGAATGACGGTCGCTTGCTCAGGACACGGCATTGCAAAGCGGGAGTCTCTGGGACTGGTGCCATCAATACGCGCTGCCATCGCTAATATTGGAACCTTTGACCTTTTACATGCATGGCACGGTGCTAGCCGCTTCGGATATGAACACAGTCTATGATATTCACATGTGTGATTGGTGAATACTCCGCAGTAGGCCAAAAATATTAACGTTGCGTATGTAATATTTGGCTGCGACTCAGACCAACCGCGTTTCTTTCTTCGACTTTTGAGGAAAATGCATTGTACCCCGTTCGAGACCTAGGCTATGGATGGAGATATCCGCCGCATCCATTTTCTAGAAAACTACTCATTCAAGTGGAGATGTGGCACCACCTCTCACGGGTGACGGGGTCCTGGAATCACAGCCATATTTCATAGAAGTTTCTAATGGTGTACCCCAGTGGCTTGAAAGCGTTCCTTTCCCTTTCCATAATGAATTCGGGGGTTTCGTGTGAAAGTACTGACCTTGTGCTGTGTGGGTGATCAAACACTTATAGTCATTGCGTGTGTCTGATCAGGAGAAGCTAGGGTAACCGAGGCGAAAATGCGATGGGGGGGAAGCGCCAAAGATCAGCGAGATGCCAGTACTTGTCATAGTCCAATAACGCCACTCACTGAGTCACTGGCAGTAAACGCTCAAGTTGGTGCCACAAACAACCTCTCGTTTCGTGGCCATGATCCACTTCAACGAAATGTCGCTCAGATTCACGGTGCCATGGGAGCCTCGAGGACAAGGTGAGTTGTGATTCCCAACGACGCATTCATACAAGCACGCGGTGCGGGTGATTTTCATCAGAAATCATGATTATTTCTAGTGCATCACCATCCACACGGGATGGGCATGGACCACGACTACTTGAAGGCGTCAGGAAGGCATGCGTGTGCATGATGCGAATGCATCATGTCTTGCGTGTAATGACTTCAAGTCACTATGAGTTACCACGGCCTTCTTAGGTTGTCCAGCTTGGAGTAGTTTCCTTCAGCACATTCATTAGACCGACAACGTTCGACGCCAAAACTTAATCTAGTTACCGTAATCATCATCGACAGGTCGATACCAGACCCCAGCAATCCACCCAATGATTCCCGGTAAAAGTGGCGCTTTCACCGTTGGATACTCTTGGCTGTTTGAACGTTTATGCAAGCTGGCGAACACTCACCAGATGTGACCAAATCACTTTTAGCGGAAATGTCGCCACCGTCAAGGAAGAGTGGTGGAAGCCCACCAGTGCAGGCACAGTGATGGCGTGTGCCACTACATTACCATCAACCGCACTTGACGCAGGTGTGGTGGGCTGGGGAGGGTGCTGGCGCGAAGTTCCACTTGCTTATGCCACAGTCGGTGGGGTGTGAAATAGGTGTGGTTGAGTGATCGAGCAATTTTTGCGTGATCCCAACGTGCAAAGCAAGGTCAATGCCAGTGCGTCTGGGAATATGGAGCAAAAAACGAATCGGATGTCATCATCGAGGCGTGGATTGGACGGTCATTGAGCGATACTCAAGTCGATCATTGAATGATTGACGAGGTGACAACTTACAAGGACCTCATGCGGCTGGTGTGTTTTTGATTGAACTTGACCCTTCGCCAACGAACCCGGGTCGGCGCAAACGGGTGGATTTGTATATGTCGGCGAGTACAGGCTCGAAACTAATGAGGTGCTGATCGGTGCTTGGACATGACCAAATAATGCTTCGTTGCCACCGGCGACGGCTTGCGTACCAAGCGAGCCAGAAACACCAAAACTAGTAAGCAAGAGCAAAAGAAGGCTAAGACGGGGAGAAAGGTAGGCCGGACTATAGGTGACCGGTGACCCCCGAGTTGACATTTAAGAAATGCATCCCAAGCAAGCCAACCAAACTGGCTGTCATTTATGAAAGTTCTTCGGCAAATCCACGACTTTGAAGGTTTGGTGTTTGCCAGCGGATTGGGGAAGATCAACACATAGGTGTGTGGCCAGTGAGAGACGGTGGATACCTCAACCGTTTATGCTACAAGTGCATACCTTCGACGTCCGAGGCTAAATTGCTTGTACTTGGCTGGGATTACAGTTACTTCGAGAAGGGAGTGAGATTTGATTTCATGGGTGTCAGATTCGGCCTCGCCGTTAACATAAAAAGTTTTGTCAAACCCATTCTGATTTCATTCGGTTCCATGCACGTGACATACAGTCACATGACACTCACCTGGTCAGTCAATAATGACGAAAACTGGCCAACTTTAGTACTTATCTACTTGCCAGCTATAAGAGAAGAGGCTGACAGAAGTTGGGAGGAGGATATAAAAAGCATCGCCGGGAATGATCTGCGTACTCGCTCCCTCTCATTTCTCCTCACAAAACCTCGTTGTCCGATTTTCTGCCATAGCGTCCACAGCAAAAATTGCATCTTCCTCATTAGTGTCTGCTCGGCGTGCATCCTCGCGACTTCATCAGGTAGCGTACCTACATGCAATTAATATCCCCCACCTGATCCCATCTCACTGCATCGTAGTTGTCAAGATATTTCACTTCCTCATCAACCAAGATGGCACCGATAGATCGTCCTCAGCATGAGCGCTACGATTATATTTGCATCGGAGGTGGTAGTGGAGGTGTCGCTTCTTCGGTAAGTGATCTCAGCGATCCTCCGCTCTCAAACTTGATTCCCCCCACAGCGTCGCGCGGCCCTGTACGGCAAGAAAGTCGCCCTCATTGAGACCTCGCCCTATCTGGGCGGTACTTGTGTGAACGTTGGTAAGTAGTCCCCGCTACTTGCGACATGTCATCGAGCTTACGGTTCCCGACAATCAAGGATGTGTTCCAAAGAAGGTGCGAACATTACTTATGCTGCCATATCGAATGTATGGTCAATCGTTTTCGCAGATCATGTGGCACGCCGCCGACCTGGCAGACAAATTACGCCATGCATCCGGAGGATATCATTTCCAGGGGGTCCCAGAGCCCAAATTTAACTGGGCGGCCTTTAAGCCCCAGCGCGACGCATACATCCGCAGGTTGAACAACATCTATGAGGACAACCTTGAGAAGGAAAAGGTGGAGTATCATGTTGGGTTCGCGCGCTTGACATCCCCCAGTTCCGTTGAGGTCACTCGCCCGGATGGTCAGAAGTACACGCTACATGCAGACCACATAACGGTCGCTACCGGAGGACGTCCGACGAACCCTTCGGACGATGTCATTCCTGGAGCGAGCCTTGGTATCGATTCTGATGGATTCTTCGATCTCGAAGAACAACCCAAGCGTGTCGCAATCGTCGGTGCTGGCTACATCGCTGTAGAATTCGCTGGCGTTTTCAACTCTCTCGGTACGGAGACTCATCTTTTCATCCGGCATGACAAGGTCCTGCGTACATTCGACCCCGTGTTGCAGGACACACTAACGCCATGGATGGAACACACTGGAATCAAAATCCACAAGAACTCTAAAGTCCAGCGCATAGAAGGAGAGAAAGGAAAGACCCTTACGATCTCCGATAACAGCGGGCAGACCACTGAAGTTGACTGCTTGGTCTGGGCAATTGGCCGACATGCCAACACGGAAGGCCTTGGACTCGAAGAACTCGCAATTAAGCTCGACAAGAAGGGCGATGTCATCGTGGACGAATTCCAGAACTCCAGCGTCCCGGGTGTCTATGCAATCGGTGACGTGCAAGGCAAAGCCTTGCTTACCCCTGTCGCCATCGCAGCCGGCAGGCGGCTGTCCAATAGACTCTTCGGCCCTGAAAAGTTTAAGAACGACAAACTCTCATACGAGAACATTCCTAGTGTCGTCTTTTCGTGAGTCGAGTTTTTCTGGGTTGTGGCATGATACCCAACTGGCACAGGCATCCCACTATCGGTAGCGTAGGTCTTACGGAACAAGAAGCATACGAGAAGTATGGCAAAGACGTAAAGATCTGTATGTCGAGCGTGATCCCTCGCGGATCACAATTTCTGATCTCGTTTCAATCACAGACAAGTCATCGTTCCGTGCGCTCTATTTCTCACAGATTACGGAAAATCACAAGGAGCCGACAGTTTACAAGCTCGTTGTCGTTGGCGAAGAGGAACGCGTTGTCGGAGTTCATATCATCGGATTGGGCAGTGACGAAATCCTGCAAGGTTTTGCAGTAGCCGTCAAGATGGGCGGTACGTCTCGAAATCCTGAGGATTGCCCACGCTTACACGCTGAAAACAGCACGCAAACAAGATCTGGATGACACAGTCGCGATTCATCCTACGTCGGCTGAAGGTTTGTCGAAGATATCGTAGTTGTGATCATTAGTGACTGACAGAAAATTTTCCGAAAGAATTGGTCACTCTCCGATAGATCACTTAGTTTACGGAGACCGCGTTCAGCATGCATTTGGAGGTTATCACAGGAAATGTACGATATTGTGTTTCATCGATGTCAATCACAGGCATATTCCAAGTGCGTCATCCTGAAGGTGTGGCCCGATATGATTTGTATGTGAAAAAAGGGGTTGAAGACTGGCAACTTTCTACGTTCTTACGGGTAGAGAGTTCATTCCCGAATGGTTTGTGGTTCTGACTGGTTTCCTTCGCAAGCATCACAGGAAACCACACACGTCAACAATTTTTTTTTTTTAATTGGGTACCCAGGCAGTCTTGATCCATATTTTAGAGCCAAGAAGAATAGATATCATTGTTCAAGTGTTAGAAAGCATTTACTGACTTCTTTACAATTCGGGGCCGATGATTCGCCGCCAGGATAAAGCAAGACCAGAATCCAACTAACTTTGTCGAGACAAGAGACATGTGTTGCGTGTTCGGCTCCGCTCTCGAGCTTGAGCCGACTCGATAAATGGAGTTAAGTAGAATGACGGCTTCCCACTGGTACTAACTATTAGTACGGGGCCCGTCGTGAAGTGCGATCACACCTTGATTCAGGACGCCACCATCTCTCTATTCAAGGAGCCTATCTGTACAGTATATTTGCATGCAGTCGCGTGTCCTTCCACGAACCATACGTTTGTCCTCCAAGTACCACGTGCCAGGGATTTCTCAGCACTGGTGTTTCATCAGACCTGTGTACATTGCACGCCCAATGCCATACCCGGGCATTATCCATCAGATCATCAGAGCATGTCAAGACGTATGTAAGTCCCTTGAATGACAATTCCAAAATTCCAAGAGGTTCCTCTCTCTTTTTCTGTTCCTGAAACCGAGTTTTGTAGGTGATTCAAATCTGGTATATCCCACTCTTGGTCCCTACCACTTCCAAGCACTCTGGCTTCGAGGCATTTGGAAGGGTTGCCCCCCGCCCCCCCTCCTTCTTTTTTTAATATGTTTATATTTCATTCGTTGTTTTGTGTCATCTTTTTATCTCCGGCGCTCATCCATGCGGATTATACGATCGACGATAGCAACTATTCGATACTCACGTTCTCTGAAAACCCAGCTGGACCGGTATGGGGCCCGTTTGGTTCTGATACTGGAGAAGTACTCCAAATTCAATTGCCCAACGGGACAATGCAGAGTATTGACGCAACTCAGTGTTACGATGGTACATAGTGAGTACTTCAGAGCACCGTGTCCGATTTCCATGCTCAAGGCGCGGTGAATGGCACCTGTAGCACTTGTAAGTCAACGATAAGAACGGAGCGCCGTGTACCTGGAATTAACTTGGCTCGATAGACGCAGCATGCACTACAGTAAACAATTGTGCAGTGCAGTTCTCATTCACGGGTACGTTCTTTAGGTTTTCCTCGATAGGACAAAGGGACGGGTTCCATTCTTATTCTGACTCTAGGCTCCGGATTAACCATATATGTTCTACAAGCTGGACCGCAAGGCATGTCGGCCTCTCTTTCCATAGACTCGGGAACAGCAACGACGGCAACCCTCGACGCACCCCCAGCACCACAATACTATATCCCTCGCGTCGTCCTCTTCAATGTACAAAACATACTATCTGGAACACACACAGCTGTGATGACAGTACTGGATTGGAATGGCGGCTATAGTGGCATGATGCTGGACTATATCAACGTTAATCAGGCAGTGGTCACAAGTCCAACACCCAGTTCGAGTCCGGCTTCGAGCCCGAGTCCGAGCCCGAGTCCAAGTCCAAGTCCAAGTCCAAATCCAAATCCGAGTCCGAGTCCAAGTCCGAGTCCGAATCCGAATCCAAGTCCGAGTCCGAGTCCGAGCCCGAACTCAAGCCCTACCCCCACGCAGTCTTCATCCACATCCCTATCTTCATCGCCATCGCCAACGTCAGCCGGTTCGGGTTCGCAGGCCGCTTCACAACAACTGAGTTCAACAGGAACTCAAACAGGCGTTGTAATTTCCGCTCCGGATGTGGCCTCTGTCGAATCGGTATTTTCTTCTCAGTTATCGGGAGTGACAGTGCTTCCGTCAAGCACATCATCCGGAAGCGGAAGCGGAACCAGTTCATCCAACTCTTTGTCTTCGACTTCAAAAAAGTGAGGTTCACCCACAAGTATAATCGATTGCAGCCTAATTATGCCTTCCCCAGAACCAACGTCGCTGCTATCGCGGGCGGTGTCTCTGGGGGTGTTGTTGCCCTGTTCGCACTCCTTGGCCTGACGTTCTGCTGCATCCGTCGCCGTCGCCGCCAACACCTGCAGGCACTAAATGAGAGACCCAGCCCGGTCCCCTTCCCACAAC
The DNA here is from genome assembly GCA_038090375.1 of Boletus rubroflammeus. Taxonomy (NCBI): domain Eukaryota; kingdom Fungi; phylum Basidiomycota; class Agaricomycetes; order Boletales; family Boletaceae; genus Boletus; species Boletus rubroflammeus. Next base: position 99,362 of record JBBPMQ010000013.1, read on the forward strand.
CTGAAGCCAGGTTTACCGGTCCTGCCATCGCAGACCCGTTTGCTGCATCGTCCGTAAATCAATTCTCTCTAAGACCGCATCCTTTGCACACGTGGTCATCCGCAGAAGCTGGCTCTACGCCCAATTTCTTTGCTCTGGATCCGAGCAGCTCAAGTCCGATAAGGAACTTGTCTCACACGCGCGTGGCATCGAGCGGCAACATTAGCGCTACCTCGTCTGTGCCAGTGTCGATGGGCGGCTCTGCAGCAGTAGCAGCAACGTCTCCATCGACGCCGACGCAACTACACTCGCCAGTACGTCCAGTGCCTATTGGAGTGCCAGTCAGCTACCCCAGCGAGAAATCGCGGCGTTCGCCGGGTACCCCGACGCGTGGACTGCAGCAGGACCTGATGGCGGGCCTGGACGGTGCGGGTACGCGTTCGAACGCAGCCCTGACGGACGGACAAGCGGACTTTGCCAACAGCTTGTTCAACAACAACGTCCCCGCGCCGGTCGTCGCACGCGTGCTCGAGCGTATGCTAGCGAATCCACAGGGCGTGGGTAGCCTCAGTGTCAATGACCCAGAGTTGCGCGTGCATCTCGACCCGGGCAGCTTGTTCCCGTCATCACAGACGCAGCCCCCAGCCGGGGGTGTGTCATGGTTGTCGTCGGTGAGCGATCATGGGGATGGGGAGACGGTAAGTACGGCGCCACCCAGTTATGATTATGTACAGGCGCAGTGATAGTGGACTCCGACATTTTGTTCGTATGCTTTCTCTCTTGTCCCTTGTGTGTTTTGTTGTACGTATGTACACGATAACGTTAGCCACCGGGTGCCCAACTAGGGCACTTTCAGACAAGCCTATCCATAGCCATATCAAGCACAATATGCTATATTAATCGTAGTAACAATTATCCAGTGAAGATGTGATAAATAATCATTTTAAAGTTGAAGGGACAGTGAGGGTGATGGAACTTTTGGAAGCATTTGAACGTCTGGATTGCAGTGTCTGGTAGGGCGGGAAACATTTCAAACTACAAACCCGCGAAAGTCGGACAACGGTCTATCCTCGAGTCTACAATCAATGACAAAAAGGATCAGCGGCCGACGGCCGAAAGTCGCTCGATTCGCGGTCAGGCCGCTCGGGGGAATGATACAGCGCTATGTCGCGAGTCGCGAAACGCATGCGTCTCTTCTCGCCCAGCGTCTGGGATTGTACCGGCAGCGGCACTATCCGGGCACAGGCCGGAGCAGGAGTGACGGGATATGGGTCAGGTTTGCGGCTTTCTTCCAATGCTGCGTAATGAGATTTGCGCTTTTTGAGGAAGATGACAGCTGCGACGATGGAAATGAGACCAACGAATCCTCCAAATACGCCACCCAGCAGAGCACTGAGGTTCACACTGACGGATGGTGTCAGCGTCTGGGAGAAAGCTGTATATGAAGGTACAGACCTGGAATCAGCGTTGGAAACCGCAGACGTGACTCCAGATGTATGGGTAGAACCAATGAAGGTGAAGGTGGAAATTATTGTAGGAGATGTGGAAGAGGTATTTGTTATTTGGGCGGTCAAGGGCTGAAGAATTGGCGTAGCTGTAGTATATGCATCACTTGTGACCGACGAGGAGTGAAGAGAAGAGGTCGATGAGCTGATATAACTTTGATTGATAAGAGCGTAATCAAAGTAAAGGGACGTAGGGCCGTTATTCCAGTCCAAGAGATTAATCATCGCTGTGTGGTTGGCGCTGGGGAGGGACTGGAGGTTGAAAAGTGAGACGTTGGGGGTTTGATAAGAGGGTGGAGCAGGTGCCGGCAAAGTCGCAGTGACACTCTTCCCACCGTCTACCGTGAGGCTCGCGGAGATCCCCTGAAACCCTGCATGGAGAACATACACTGAAATTCCAGATCCTTCAGGGGATAGATGAGTAAACCCAGAATCATGGTTGATACCAGTGCGTACCCGTGAAAGGGAATGTGACATGACAGTTATTACCGACGGTACAGGCGGCAACTAAATCAGTGTCAGGTGTTCCAGATCATCCTCGATGGGCAGACAATACCTACGGGCACTGGAAAGGGGAGGTATCAGAGTCATAACATCTTTGTCTGAGTAGACACGCACTAGTTTTGATCGTAACATTTTGAGGAATCTACAGTGAGAGTTGCATTACCCAGAACAAGGGTGAGATTTTGAGTGGCGGAAGAAAAAGTTCGCCAGACCGTCCCGGACGCAGCGTATGCGACGGTATTATTGGCGTTATCGATATAGTAATCTGCTGCAACCGAGGGAGCCAAACCCAATGCAGCGAGACCGTAGATTGGGAGTATGTCAGCAAAGGAGGGCAACATGCGAGAGCTAAGAGAATGTTGTGGAGAGCAAAAAGAAAGCAAAGCGTTTATATGAAAAATTGCGTGGGTTTGGATCATCAAAAGGCTTACCTGGGAGCTGGATCCAAAAGAAAGGATCGGTATCACCGTGATATCACATTCCAAAACGGTATGGATGACATGGTCTTGCAATGTGCCACGAAGGCTGTTCAACTGTACAAATTTGATGGGCGTCTGGAGAAAGCATGTGTACCGCTGGGTCCTTGGGTTGTGCAAGACGACCAGCAAGTTGTCGCGCTAGCGGATTCCGAGACAAAAGCATAGGGCCAACATCGCCGTCATGTTGGCAAAATGATGATCATGAGTTCCTTGTCGTTGAACTGGTTGCGTTGCATCTTTGCAGCAGATCACGAGATCATGATGATGATTGCCATAAGTAGATGCTGACCATTGTAGTCACGTGTTTGCGTAAGGTTAGGGTTAGAGGGTGTCGGCAACTCCTTGGGGATGCTCAGTCAACCGACGTTGTAGTTGAACGACATGGCCATCGTCTCGCACGGCGCCCGCCCACTGAGGCAGGGCATTGGCGTGACTAGACGTGTCCATCCATCGAGATCGATACACGTTCCCGCATTCACCCCCCGCCCGAATCCCCCCTCCACAGCCAACCGCGTCCTCTCAGAGACTCGCACATTCTTCTCCCGTCTCGTCTCCCATCTCACCGCCCCCGCTTCCCCCTTCGCACTCCCAACTCAGCACTCTCCTATCCGTCCTACCCAGTTCTCCAGCTCCCAAAGCATCAATGCCCGCTTCTCTCTCCCCGTACAGCATGCGCTCTCTCGACCCTTCTCTCCCCCTCGCCTGCCAAAGCCACCTGCGGTTCCCGCAAATGTCACCCAGGTTGGCCTTGGCACGGCCCGCGCATTCCACTCGGGTCGACCCATCTTCCAGAACATGGTCGACAATGTCCCTATTACGACTAGGGCCCTGTGGGAAGCCGAGTGGGATGTCAAGATGTCGAAGAAAGAGGCCCGCAGGATGTGCCGCGCTACCCAGAACAAGGCAGTCGCGAAGTCTCAGGAGATGCTCAAGCCCAAGCCCAAGCCCACCCCTCTCGTTGCTGAGCCCCAATCTGACGCATCCGAGCTCGATGTCTACTTCCCCAACGAGCCTACTCCTGCCGTTACTACCCATCTTCTTGTACCTCTTGCCCCGACTCCCACTGCCCGGCTCCCGTTGTCGTCTCGCACTGACGGTGGCGGTACACACCCACTGCTCCCGGTCTCTGACCTGGCGTCCATTCACACTAGCCACCGGTTGCACACGCTGAGAGTGTCAACTTTGTTTTCCAGACTCGACACTGCCAACATCTGGGATGATCCCGGGGTCAACGTGGATGCATATGCCTTTGGACCGCGTCATGATGCACAAGAGAGGCAGTGCACTGTCTTACGCGTCACATTCAGGGGCTGGCATGCCGGTCGCGTCCGTGCCATCCTTGGTGACAGCACAGTGGAGTGGTATTCGCTCGAAGAGACCCATCCCGATGGACGTCCCACTCTTCTCCCTCTGCCCAATCTGAGAGAGGATGTGCAAATGAATACGCGCACTCAGTCGCCCTCACTCGAGAGTGTCGAGGTTGACTCGAGTTGGGCTTCCGAGGGTGAGATGGACGATGTATGTGCTGTGCTGTCTCCACCCCCCATGCGAACCAGTGCAAGTGCACAACCTGATCTTGTTCTGCCCACCCTCGACTTTTCCTCTGCGGCTTCGGTCGCCGCGGACAGTGTTCCATCACCTCCACAGCCAATGATATTGTTACGTACTGTCCCGGAATTGACACATGATGCCCAACTGGTGCCCTCGTCGTCTTCCGTGTCAACGACCTCATCCTCGCCTCCTCCGGTCGGCTCATGGGAATGTCTTGGCTTGAGCTCGTCCTTTCTACAACATGTCGGGGAACATCGTCGAGATGAAGATGCAATGAACATGTAGAAGTTTTTGTTACACCCTCGTTATTCTTGATCCCTTTTCTTGTATTTCAATCATAATTTGTAAGTCGTGCTTGACCTTGCACGCCATTTTGCGTTGAATTATCGCGTGCTAGGTCAATGTAGTACGTGAGACTCGAATTGATGGTTTTGATGGGACTGCATTTGTCGCTCCTTGGCATCCTAGGTGACAATCAGGCTTGCTGTGTTCACCCATAACCATCCTATTGCCAACCACTCCCATATGGTCTAATTCGTCATCGGATACTAGATGAAACTAACGGCATCCTCCTTGATCCATCTTGCAGCTTCTTGCAACCATGATTACCGTGGTTATTTAATTGGTACCCAGACTCTCACTTTTACTGTCGCTCCTCCACCTGCTGACCCAAGTCAATGAAAAATGGTGTGCGTGTGGCACATCATCCCCCTACTCCTTGCTACAGTCGTTTTGGCAGATTATTACATCGACAATGCCAATACGTCTGTAGTATATTCCATGACACCTAGTCAGTCAGGACAGGCCTGGCAGACATTCTCGGTGGTTACCCAGTCACTTGCACTGAGTATCACCAACTCGACAGGCAACTACACTATCATCCTCGATGCTTCACACTGCTACGACGAAAATTAGTGCGTCCCCTTCTTCCCGTTCGACCCTGGCTTTGTCTGACTACGCACATCAATAGTGCTTGTAAGCTATCTCCCTGCCTGTCGGATGTATGGTATTTACATTTTTTGTCCAGTGGGAGTCTGCGGTTCAAGCGACAACTGTTTCGTCCAAATGCCCTTCACAGGTATGCAATCCTGGTGCATAGCCACGATACCACCCTCACTGTCCATTCTAGGGTCCGGCATCACGATGTATGTCTACAACGCCGGTTTTTCAGGCATGACAGCCAGTTTTTCGGTCGACGGTGGTGCAGCTGTTTCCAACACGATTCAGGGTCCCCCTGCTCCCACTTATCAGGTGTCGAACGTTTCCCTGTATAGCATCCATGGTCTCCTCAGCGGAAACCATACCATGAAAATGACCATCTTGGATTGGAACGGAGCCGCCACTTCCATGAAATTCGATTATGCATACGTCAACGAGACGTTCGTGGCACCTCCTGCGACAACTACAACGACATCCTCCACGACATCCTCCACGACATCCACGTCGATATCTACGACGACAATTCAGGTGATTTCTCAAGCGACTTCTCAGACACCCACTCAGACGTCCGCGGGAAACGCGTCGACTTCCAATAAGTCAGATCTTTCCTTGGCGCCGACTGAACACCGACTGACGTCCTGTTTCAGAGTCAATCTGGGAAGCGTTATCGGGGGCACGTTGGGGGGCGTAGCCATCATTGCGAGCGTTGTGATCGGCGTTTTCTACTTCCGTAAACGCAAGGCATCACGTCGGGAAGAAATTGATCCGTTCAGATCAGAACATCTCAGCAGTCCTACTGCACCCCCTGCGCCGTATACATCGCAGAGGCCATTCCTTGCCCAACATGCGGAAGCGAGTCCGTCCGTTTCCCCACTCCAGCGTTCCGCCATACTCCGCGACGCGCTCGCAGCCAGCAGCTACCCCGAGCCGATCCAGAGTGTCCAGTCGATCAGCTCTGGATGGAGCTCGCCCGCCTTGCAACCACTCCGTCGACAGGCCTCGCATAACGCAGATGCGGACTTGCCCGGCAACTCGAGCGTATCTCACGTGGCGGATACAAGCTCGCCCGTCTTGCAACCACTCCGTCGGCAGGCCTCGCACAACGCAGATGCGGACCTACCCGGTAACCCAAGCGTATCTCATGTGGTGGATCCAGGCTCGCCCTTCTCGGACCCCCATATCACGTCGCGATATAGTCTCACCACGGAGCAGTTCGAGGTCATCAACCAGCTGCGGGCGGACAAGGTCCCCGCGGAGACGATCGCGCGCGTCGTCGAGGGTTTTGTGTCATCACGCGTTCCGGTGAGTAGCAGGAGTTTTGTAAGCGCGTTGCCACCTCCGAGCTATAAAACGCAGGCTCGTTAGACAGTCATCATGCAATGTATTGAATGTGTTTTATTAGTTTGATGTAAAGTGATACCCTCAGCCTGCTGTTCTACTTCCTATGTTCGAACGTGTTGTTGATTTTCTCTAGGATACCACTGAAACACAAGCACTGCAGATATGACCGAGGTAGTCAGTATCTTACCATGCACTTCCCCTCCTCAACTACGACATCATAGCTCGGTGGTCTCGTTTCTCTCTCGCAATCCCGAATGCCAGCAACGATGTTGATCAGGCAAGGCCCATCTGCTCCCATCACGCGAGGCGACGGCTTGCCGCAGGAATGATCGATTGTTGTGACCAGTGCGAGCTGTTGATTTGCCAAGGGCTGTGACGAGATCATGTCGTTCGTTAAGTACTTGGCGCGGGCACACCCTCGCGCCAAGTAAAGGGAAGCACTTGAGGACGCCAATCACGATCGTGGCAACTTTACAGCGATCACGCCATGGTCCGACGATGGCGCTGATATCAGTGCTAAATACGGTCGTACCCGATTGTGCAAATGCTACACTGATGGGAGTTCTACCTGAAGTATCGTAGACATAAATTGTCTGTATGATCACACCTGTTGACAACTGTGAAATAGTCGTTTGTCACGTGAGTATTTGCGGCGTCCGCAACTCTGTTTTAGCACTGATGGCGCTCTGGTCCTCCTCGTCCGGAGGACATCTGCCAGTCAGCAGTTCTTCAGATTCACGCTTTCCTTCAAGGCCTCAGTGGGCCATGCTTCGATTCGCCAGAAATGGCCCCGCCTCATTTGCACTCCTCGCCATAGCCCTTCTCACAGGCCTGCTCGGTGGATACATGTTTGCCAGCCCCGAGCGCAAGGCTGAGCTCTGCATCTTCCCTTTTGATACCCCCAGTTACCTTGAAAACTCCCCTTCCCAAGTTACCGTTCACCCACACCAATCTGCCAGCGGGTCGCTGCTGGCCAGTGACGACTTGGACCTCGAAGCATTGCGCTCCATGGTAACAGGGACGAGAGGATATTACGCTCGGGACTATAGTATGGGCCTAGGATGGAACAATGTCGGCCATTCTGCTTCTCAACGTCTAAATTTTGCGCTTATTCCACCTCCAGATGCGTTATATCATCGAGACCGCTCTCCATCATGGTTCACTACTCAACCGCACTGTCATAATACCCTCATATATTTACGCTCGTTCATGTGAATTCGAAAAGTAAGTACCGCTCCTCCTTCTCGAGCACGTGCTCAACTGTTGCAAAGTGCGGTTTGCGCGGCATACTCGCCAATGGTTAATCGAGGCGATGCCATCGACTCGGACGAGTGGCGGCAATTGCCAGAAGAGCAGCAGATGGGATGGCGGGTGCCCATGTCTGTCATGTTCAATCTCACCCACCTCCGATGCTTCCAACCAGTCATCACCGTTGCCGAGTACCTCCGCCTTCACGATCTCTCAGAAGACCTCGAGCTCAATAACGGACAGTGGGATACACAAAAATACCACCAGAGCCCGAGCGTATACGATACACAAGGAAATCCACCCAGCTTGCACATAATCGAGAACTGGTGGTACGACCCTCAGAGCCACAATCGCGTGGATAGATTACCGGATGAGATGAAATCCCGTGGTCAATGGGACGCACTCCTTGGGGATCCTGGAAGGGATGAGCACGGTGCTTGGCCGAGCCCATCCAAGACGAAGGCATATCTGGCCCTCAAACAGGCACTCTCCGGAAGACAATACGTTTTAGACTTTGATAAAGCTCGCCAGGTACTCCGGGAAAATGGGATTCGAGACGTCACCTCGGACGAAGGCCTCATCCAAACCCTGAACGATAACGGCTGGGAGGTCTTGTACACATTTGACGGAGCGTAAGTACAGAACTCGGGTCCTGACTCCCGTTTACTTACCAAGAAAAAAGTCTTGGTATGGATTATGTCAAGAACGTCGTGAACCCAATCAAGCAAGTTGCACCTCGTGATTCGATCCGTGGATTCGTGGATGATTACTACCATTCAACGGAAGATGTTCTTCTCCTCAAAGGTGAAATCCATTACGAGCGGAAGCCGGTACGTCATCTGCGGTGATCCGAATACCCGCGGAGCTCATTTTCTCAAAGGCTGGTTTGCGATTCACCACCACGTCCGCGAGGGACGCCTTTGCACGACTTGTATTATTCCAGCTACGTCACACTGATAGCGTCACGGAGCTGTCGGGAATAATGGCTCGACGAATGCAGGAGCTTGTAGGCGGGCGAATGTGGATGGGTGCACATATGCGGCGTGGTGATTGTGAGTTTCATTCAGCCTTGTAATTAGGCATACGCCTGATATTTGCATCGTAGTCGTGCGCTACCAATGGGCCATGCAACTAGACTTTGGAGACCACCTTCAACGGATCAAGGACCACCTGGACAAAGGGAGGGATATCCTCTATTCTATTTCACCCCAAACTTTGGGCCCCTACGGCGCCCCTGATGTTGTAGTCAACCCCGAGTTCATGCAACACCATCCGCCGAACAAGGATGACTTGTAAGTTGCGCGACTTGTGACCCTATTCCATCTCATCTCAAGACTACAGGGTCTACATCGCCACCGACGAGCGAGATCCGGTTAACCTTGCTTACCTTCGTGAACATGGCGTTGTCCGGGCTCCGGACCTCATCACAATCGAAGACCGCAGACGTTTTGGCTGGCCGCTGTTGATAACAGACGTGCTCGGTATCGTCGAGCAAGACTTGCTGGCACGGGGGGCTTTCTTCTATGCACATGCCCTCAGTTCCGTGGCTGGGGGTGTTGTCAACATCCGCGCTGCGAGCGGTGCCGATCCACGAACAGCACGGATTGATTGAACATAATACGCATTGTCTTCCTAGGGTATTTTTGTACGTGTTTTGCATGTAATCTGGAGTTTCTGTTTCTTTTTATATACCTTGTTGTTTGTAATGTCGGATTCAAGGCAGAACGTTGCGAGACCCGAGCTCACTCACTGCGTGTGCGCGAGCATATCTTTTCATGTTCATATGTGATTAGATATGATTGATGCAATCGACATGTGTTGTGCGTCGTGGTGGACTGTAATGTATTGAACGACAACTTCTGGAAGCTCAAAAAGTGTAGAGTAATAACCATGTAAACTGTGGGACGCTCCCGGATTATTTTTCAAGCTATATACTTTTGTACGGCTAGCTACTCTCTGATTTCGAGTCTTTTCACGCTTGCGCACGCGATGTCCGTCAAGCTTCAACGACGTCTACCTTACGAACAGCGAAATAAGCCTGAAAACACAGAAAATCTATAATAATACGGTACCAGAAGAGCTTGATCCGATGTTCGTATACTAGAAAAATCGCGAGGCCCCATGTTCTGATACGGAGGAGAGAACTGTGCAACCACAGCTCTGCCAGAAAGAAAGAGTTTGGCATCCAACATATCACAGAACTCTTCGGAGGCCATCGTCATCCGCATGGTCCTTCCACTCCAAGATTAGCATCAGCAGTACCACTCATCTTCAGAACCCGAGCAACAGCCAGCTGAAAGGTTGCAAAAGTATTGGGACGGGTCTATTGTTGAACTTCTTGCCTTTGTCTCCTTTCCCGAACTTGATTTCATCGCCCTCCTTCAAAACGATGAACCCCGGGGCGCCGATTATTAGAACCATTCGACCTAATTAATGATGATGAGGTATCAATGAAATCGCACCTCTCCACCCTCTTCCTATGCCTCGATTCCCCACTCCAAGTTATCGTATGAGGCATGAGCATTCTGCTCCATATTCATGGCATTGCTGATAGGTTTATTCAGATGACTCACAATGTCATCTCTTGCGGCGGCACCGGCAAACATAGCTATACATGACCTGTGGAAGGCGTACCCCCATGAGCCCCATGCTTTCGGGCTGGGGTACCTGGAGTTTCGCATCGTTGGTGACCGAAAATTAATTTACTCGAGTCAGTGAGGACACTGGCAGTAACGGACTCGTACAACGACTAGCCGGCGACGGGAAAGGGAAAGGTGGAAGACGAGGTGAGATGGATGGGGCAATGAGCGGCGCAGGCGAGTTGCAGCAAGGCCACTACTAGTAGCTGAATCCGACTGTGTCCTAGGAGGCGGCGCAGTGACCGTTCTTAGCTCAACTGCCTGGCAGACGCCACCCCTTTTCGGAGCCAGTCGTCACAGGATTCCGCTTCGCACTCACTCTGCTTGGTACATCCCTCTTCCACCTGAATTGAAAGAATCTCGTTCGCTATCATGCCGTTGATCTCGCTCAGTACGAATGCCAAGGTAGCGCGGTAGCCTATCTGAACATGCACACAAACTTTGAGCTGAACTACGAATCAGTTCGACTCGGAGGACGCTAAGAAGGCGTTCGTCTCCGATTTCTCCAAGGTACCAGCACCCCTTGAATTGTCATGCACACCATGATCGTTGACGCATTATAGTTTTGTGCAAAGACGATCGGTAAAGAAGAAAAGTACTTTAACGTCGAGGTCTCCTTTAATCCCTACGTCATCTTCGGGGGCACGTTCGAGCCTGCATTCATGCTCAAGATCGTCCGTATACCGTTCAAAGGTCACATTCGTTGACAACGCTGACATCGTGCCGTCCTCGGGATAGATCAGCCTCGATAACGTCAACCCAACTAACTCGCAGGTGTGGTCTAGGGAGTTCTCAGCTTACTTTGAGCAGAAACTCGGCGTGCCAAACGACCGAGGTCTTATGTGCGCGTTAGACATGGATGTCGTTGACAGAGACTGTGACTGATCGTTCGTCTTCGCATCAGGGCTTTCACGGACCCTGGTCCAGCTTTCCTCGGGTAGGCGATCTGCAACGTGGCATGATGAAGCTGCGTGTGTGGAATTTGCTCATCAAACTCTTCTTTAGGACATCGGGAACCACAATCGCAGTTTTGCGAGCAGCGTCGGCGTAATGAAATGGAACTTTTTGCGTCAAGTTGTTGTACTATCATCAGCTTGGCAGAGCAATCGCGCGCACTGGTAGATCTTCGTTGTGTAGTTGGTATGTATGTGTATGTAACTGTAAGGTAACTTGAATGTACGCGAGAACCTGCCCATTTGCCCCGCATCAGCTATATGTATGCCAGTGATCGATGATCTCAAGCCCCTCTTACTTCGTCAGTATACTTGTGCTCAGCGTTCGTACTTGTTCTGCTACTGAACGTTGAACGACGAGGCCAACTAGCATGCCTAACTAGTATAAGTATCAACATGATATCATAAAGGCATTTGTTTCATTCGTCTTTTCCTGATCGTCCGAGATTCGGTATCCATATAATACTTCGTTTACTCAAAGGGTATATACTTATTAAATTTATTTGAAGTAATGTGTTACATCTTTACGCCGTTCACCGTTGATCAGACTCCGAGAGCCTACTGAACGAGAGGGCCCTCGCGCGCAAAACGTTGCGATGATCGAGAATTAGAAGCTTGGTGTGGGTATCTAGCATAATTGCTGCTGCTGGTCCCAACCACCCTCGAGTGATCCAAGTCGAATTCGAGTCTGAATATGATGGGCCAGGCGATGTAAGATTCGGCAAACTATTCTCGGTGTATACATAGCGGTCACGAGCACCGTTAATCCATTTTCAACGACCCCCCACTGACTAGCAATGTGATGTATCAGGGAACTACAGTGGAAACCTCGATCACTTACATGGGAGCCTCTCTACGACCCCGAAATTCACAACCTATAAAAAACGTCAAATAATACGATGGTAGTCGTTACGAGGGCACGGACGAAATAGTAGTAGATAATATCCGCCGTTATAAGGCTTGTTGCAGGATCGAGAATGCTTGCTGGGGGTCAGATACTCGCAGCAAGCGGCCTACAGTATGGAAATTCGGATTAATTCCTCGGCACTATCTCGGGAGGCAACGAGACTCACTAAGTAATGCCTTTATGAATCAGTTCATTGCCCTAGGAGTTGACCTGGCCCCGGATCCGAGGCGGCTACAATAGTCCTGGGTGATAGGGTACCGGTAGTGACTGGTTGTTACCAGTTGCATAGTTCCGTCTACCAATATACAAGGGCGCAAATACTGTGAACGGAAAGACAGATACAAGTTAAAATGGTATTACATATCAGCGAAACGATGATGGCCGTACACAACCTCGAAGCCTAACGTCTTATTCCCCTTGTGCACCGCGTCCCTGGCGACCGGACGACTAAGCAGACGTTTCCACCAGAGCATTCATATCGCGGGAATTTGCAATGGTATCAAAGAGCTTGGCCAAAGAAGCGATGGTGGTGTCCCCAGTTCCCGAAGCCTGTTGTTTGACTCTGGCCAATAACTGCTTTATTGCCCAGTCAAAGTAGGCTGACTTGCTCGTCTCCCAGGGTCTCTTTCCAGGATCTGCCAAAGGTAACCGTGTCAATGCTGCAGTGGACTCCGGTGTGAGGGCTGGGAGAGACGAAATGGCCGAGAACATGTTTTCCAGCTCGTCAGGAACCCCGCCAAGCTCGCGCAGTTGGGGTGTTTGAAGGAATGTCAACTGATTTTGTTGCTTTTCGCTTCTAACGGCTAGAGCTGCAGTCCGCCTGACAGACTGAGTTAACACGCGCTTCAAGCGCCGTTGCTGTCAACACGCACGCAAACGGGGGTAAATCGCAAGTCATACGAAAACCAGCCTATCAGACTTACCGCATCGATCTTTTTGCGCAGCTCATCGATCTCTGACATGGGCTCGGTTTCTCTCTCCGGTGGGTAGGTCAGATCAAGACCTTCCTGGTGGGGCACAACAATAGGCAAATCGGCAGGGATGGCAAAGATATTACGCAGGGACCAGGTTTCGAAGAAGTCAAAGGCGATGTCTGTATGGTACTCTAGCAGTGTCTGAAATGCGACGAGCCCTTGCTCGATTTCCTGTGTGCTGTCCCAGTCTTCGTTGACTCTTTGTCCGCGGTCAGTTGCCCAGCGAAACAGGAACTCCTCCAGACCGTCGACGGTATTGGTGATAGCCTCATTCGCGAAGTTGATGATATCGTCGAGGAGAAGCTGAGGAGAAAACCGAAGGATTTCGGGGAGCAAGACGGAAGGTACGGTTGGTCCCTGCGCGCTCATTGTGGATCACTACCAACCGTATCTAACAAAATACGAGTACACAACGCGTCGCCGAATTGCTGTCTTCTGAAACACTGACTCCATAAGTTCCTCAGAGGATATTCAATCCCGGCGCAGTTTCTATCATGGCAAACAATGGCTGGACCGTTGATTCCAACGAAACCCTCGTGCTTTCTCTGGGTGAGTGGCAAGGAATCACTCGTCCGACGCGCTAGGAACTCGTATAACTGCAGTGCATGCACAAGAAGACAAGCAATCACTTGAAGATAGCGAGTCCTTTGAGGGATTCCACCCAACATTCACGTATCCCGTGAGAACAACTCTAAAAGTCACCGAATACGATATCCTGATAGGACTCGAATAGATATACGGGGAAGACGAAAAGATTTATGGTTACCAGGACCTTGAGATTGACGTATGAACGTTGCGTCGTATCTTCTCCAAAAGCGTGGTTAACATGGGCATAGTTCCGTTTCACATCCGGATCATTGGCGCAATTTTTATCAGTTCGCTATGCAGGAAAGCTCCCCGCATCATCAACAGTGGATGACGTAGAGGGTGTCCTCAGCTCATTCATTCCTCCGGGTACGTACTTCCCCTGACGATGTACAACCAGAATGTGCACAAACTTGTATGCAGGATATGAAACAGAAGAAGAAGCATTTCTTGCCCGTGTCGAGAAGGACGCCACATCCTTTCACCCTATCGGAAGTCGCATCCATTCATATACGCGTCCTGCACCAAGCGCATCCTCAGGGGAGAGCAATGTAGAGTATGAAGTTTACCATGTAAGGTCCAGCCGTGCATGATTCTGCTCAGGTGACTGAATGTTATAGGCTTCCTTCGAAGACTCCGGTTTCAGGGAATATCACAGGAGGATGCAGATATTTATACTGCTATTTGTCGAGGCCGGTTCGTATATAAACGACGACGAGGACGACTGGGAATTCGTAGTACTGTTAGTGACCCGTTCTTTTTTTCAACGTCCCAGACGTTCGTGACCATACATGCAGGTTCAAAAAGCAGAAGCGGAGGGACGGAACTGCAACGTATCATTTTGTGGGTTATTCATCACTGTACAAATTTTACTGTTTCCCAGAAAAGGTGCGGTTGCGATTGAGGTGAGTCAATATGGATACTCTCATCTCACCTCGTTCAACTCAACTCATCCACAAAAAGCCAATTTGTCATCCTTCCGCCGTACCAGAGGCAAGGTCATGGATGTAAGTGACTGTCCAATCAAGGTACTTTCGTACACCAACGCCCTCCGCTCCGTAGCCGAGCTTTACACAGTGATCTACAATTTCGTCGTGTCAAGCCCCGACATATCCGAGTTGACTGTGGAAGACCCAGCTGAGGCCTTTGAGGATTTGAGGGATCGCAACGACCTCCGAATGCTTCTTGCGAACGAACAATTCATGAATGAAGGCTTTCAGGCTCAAAGTGTGACAGCTTCCCATGGAGGTGGTCGCGTCCAAAAAGCAAAGTCTCGTTTACGGTCTGCACCACGAAGGGCCTCTGGGGGTATGAAGAGCCGAGGGAAGATGGGACCACCTGTGGACAGAGCATGGTCAGAAAGGTGGCGCAAAGATTTTAAGATCGCGGGCGTAAGAAACGTTTCACGCTCCTTCACGAATCTCTCAACCAACCCTGCCTGTAGCGACAATTCCATCGGCTCGTGGAGATGCTCATCATGTTGCACCTTGACCCCACGGATGTGCAGAGTGCGAGGGCGTTCCGACTACAAGTCAAAGAACGGCTCTACCGCTTTAACTTTGTGAGTGAACAACCGGCCACGTAGTGCGTGACATGCTCAGGCGCTGATTAATCCCTAGGAAATCCTAGCTCAGATGGAAAAGGAGGAACGACTGCAGAAATTAGAAGAGACTTTTCAAAGTGTCCAAGAAGACTATAAAAGGCTGTTGAGTATGGTCCGATGAGGATCAAAGGAACAACTTTGCGATGCTCGACCTATGTGTGCATCTAGTTTCACGTCTGTTTCCGAGGGGAAAACGAGATTAATAATACAATAAATAAAACACGGAAAGCACAGCAACGGTAGCAGATACACAAGATCTAAGTAATATGTCAAGCCCGAAATGCTGGATCACACCCTGGAGAGTGTGCAAGATCATGAAAAGTGAAAGATTCCAACCGTGTTACCAAAACCAGCTACACCTAACGAGGGGAACGCCTGGAATGCTACAACGCGCGTGAATGGTAAATGGGGGTAGTCTTGATTGGCTGGGTGGACTGTTTTCGACGGAGGGGTTGATGAGGATGAGAGGCGACGGTCGTCGGAGAGAGAGGACATCGCAGAGCCTCGCAGGACGGAGGTGGCAAATTCGTAGGACCAACACTCCCATCGATCCAGAGATGCACTCGTCAACCCTGGGCAACGCAGCGTCGAGGTTGGACAAGAAGTAGAAGTAGTAGGTTTGTTCCCGCCTTGTGAACGGGATATGCGTCGTATACCCACAACTCTGCCTCCCACGATATCCCATCCACCTCGTTCGCAGGTCGCTTCACCAGCTTTGACCACTGTGACATCTGTCCGAGTTGACGATCGGTCAAGAGGACCAAGGGTATGGCCCACCTCACCCTCGTCTACTGGAGCGAGGGTTTCAGATGAACGGCGCAACAATTCTTTCTCGGATGTCCTCCGAGACAGTATTCCATGTCCAGAAACAGGAAATGAAGAGGTATCCGAGTCGGACGAAGTGCTCGCAGATGAGAGCCTCCTGGAAAATGGGAATGAGGAAGCGGCACTACTGCTTCGTGAGCGCCGCCCTGAGTTGAGAATGGCACCTGCTTGAGGGGTACTTCCTGGACAAGAACAATGTCTCGACTGAGAGGGAAAATAGGCTCGATAAAAAATGATAGCATGGCCAATGGAAAGTGCAACCACCAAACTATCAATAGGAAGTTCTCCGCAAAGGTGACAGGTCTCCAGGCGGATAGGTGAAAGTCGTAATTGATCGACCGTTCCATGTGGTTCGTCCATGACCAACAGGCATTCAGAAGAAGCGGTGTCCCATAATGAGACCACACCTGCGTCCGAAGCTACACCGATGATGGTCCGCTCGTTGTCCGCCAATTTGACTCGGCAAGCATAGACCTTTGCAACACGGTCAATCGGGTTACCGGCAAGTAGATTATACCGAATGTGCGGCGTTTCTAGAGTCTCGGCGAGTTCTGCGAGTTCTACTGAACCGTCGTCGAGGGAGAAAGCCACAAGTAGACAACCCGTCGGTCGCACTGATATAATATTGGTTCGAACCACAGCTGAAGATGAAACCGGTCTGATGGGATATGAGGAGGGATGAGGAACAAATTTCCATTGCATGACGGTCCTGTTTCCGTAACATACAATAATGGCAGGGGGCTCGCATGGCTGTGAATTTGGCCCAGCTTTCTGTTTCAGGGAAGCCGAAGATGGACGAGAAAAGTGGATCTCTGTCACTCCCGAAACGTTGTCCAAAAGTACCAATGGTTTCCAGGATACGACATCCTTCCCGGAAACGGCGCAAACATTAACAGTTCCCGAAGTAGTACCGAACGCGAGGAAACCACCATTGCCGTCTAGCGCGAGCGCAGAAACCGTTTCCGAGGCAGACGGATTGTACGATCTGATGACTACTGGTTCTGGGTCCTTGGTGCGCCAAAAGCTCACTTCGTTCTGTAGACCCACTGCCGCTACAGCTTGTCCATTCTTGCTCGCTGCTAACAGTTCCACATCCGTAGCAAAACCACGTGGCAATGTCGAGAAAAAAATGTGGTCGCCCAAAGTAGTTTTAGTTTGGCCCGATACTGCCTTTCCGTCATCTCTGTTGCGCTGAGCTTCCAAGAGCTCGGCATCCTTCAGGAGGTAGAGCAAAAGCGCGTAAAGGGGAAGAATCGTCAATGCCATGGGAATCGGGAGAGTTTTGAGGAGCCAAAACATGATATCCAATGTTGATGTTGAAGACCGAAGACTTTGTTGAACGCTCTGACTGACTGTGCCAGCTGGTTGGAAAGCGACGAAAGTGGGTACCTCTATTCGCAAATGCACAATAGGATGTTCCTCAGGATTGAGAACTTTCCATAACCACCAAGATGGATCTTGAGTTTGATTGAGTGGCTGCTTGGTAAACATGGGGAAGGGGGAAAAAGTAACGCCAAGGTTGGCATCATCATACACACTTGGGCGGGTGAGTACATAGAGCGTGGCGGTGGTTGTCAGGAGCTGGCGTGAGGTGAGAACTCATGTCTGAGAAGATCTGATGTAAAAAGGGCTCACGAGCAAAAGACTGATATTTTTGTTAGCACGGCCCTTGAGCATGACTTTGAGTTGATAGGTAAGACGCTGTTGCCAGGAAGCGGGTGTTGGAAGATAAGTTTCCTGTTGTGCGCCAGCCACGACTGGGGTCAAGCTCGGGTTTTGTCTTATAAGCTGGTCCAACTTTGGGCAAATTGTCAGCGAACCAAACACCATGAAGTGTGGGCGAGATTACTTGCCTCTAATCGCTGGATATCAATTGAAAGTACGGCCAAGAAAAATGTATGTGCTAGGAACCAATGAGCGACGAGCACCACTACTGCAAATGTGCAGAACTGGCTGATGGCGCCAGTAGAACACCGCGCGATGGCTCCTAGCACGGAATTATAACCTACGACCTTGAGAGTGTTGGACAAACCGGCGCGACTCAAGCCTTCTGCTATCCTCTCTTTAACAGGAAGGGTGACGGACGTCCTCGTGACTGCATCGACCTGCAGAAAGGGAAAATGAGCTAGAAGACTCCATCGGCAATCTGTTTCACTACCAGATTGAACATATTCTCTGCTCCGACAAAGATGATAACAATAGGTAGCAGACTCCTGGCATCTTACAATGAGGACACAACACATGGCGAGAAACACTTTGAACGTACCAGGGGACCATGGTGACTTTGAAACGCATTAGTGAACAGACACTCAGACTAGTAATGGTACTAGCAGCGATTTCGAAGAGGGCTGTGAAGGTCAAGCCAATTCTGGTGTGGACTCCATTCATGCGCTTCATGGACCTCCTGACATACGCAAAAAATACACCATATGCAAGATAAACGAACGAAGAAATGGATGAGAAACCTTGCTTCTTGGAAAGTCCGTGATCATACTGATAGACTCATCAAGGTGTGCCATTAACAGGGAAGGAAGCCGAACTGACCTCGAGGGCGATGAGTGTCGGCTCGATTGTCTCGGTAAATGCATCGTTGCCCTGCGTGAGGTTTTTTAGGATATCGAGCCAGCTATCGTGACTAGCTTTGTCCAAGCAGTCAGATTCAGGGAAAACGAATGTGTGTACGAGAAAATTTGCTGAGGAGATGTTCGCCGCGGTTCTCTCGAGAGTTCGTCCTGCGAAAACCATCTGAGGTGTGATATGAATTCCAGCCACGGAAACACCGTCATAATTCTTGAGAGTACTCGGGATGTTTATGTCCGATTGAAGACGTGCTTCATCGTGATTCCAAAACGCAAGAGGACTGAATACAACACAGTCATTTGTACCTGCTTCAAGACAAGACATCCCCTGGGACTTGACACGCTCTAAGATTCGTCGTTCAAGTTGCAAGGCAGACGCTAGCGTTTGGCTGGTCAAAGCACCAGCGTCGTCAGAGGTGTTGCTGTATATCAAGATACGTTCCACTCGAAGGGTGCGGTCGGAGCCACAGCGTGCACGGATCAGCTCATCCTCAAGTATTTGAATGTTAGGTTGACCCTGCCAAAAGTTCTGGAGGTCTCCAAGGGCATCGGGACCGAAAGCAACGTAGTCGGCAAGAAATGAGTCGACGACATTTGACGTGGACGCAAGACGTGAATACGATGGAGTGGACAAGTAAATGGCCAGCGCAGGATATGACAAAGATGTGATGACCACCGCAGACACGAGAATAAGACGAATTTGGTGAATTGCACAATGTCTGTACTGTGTTAGGAGATCTGGCAAGCATGCACGATGAGCAAGGACGTACATTCCGAAAGACCGCAAAGACGTGTCTGCCAATGTCCGTATTCGTTGACAGGCGATGGCGGTGGACGAGAACAAGCCTGCAGTTTGTCGTGCCATGCGCAAATAAGATGTTTGAGGACCGTTCAACTTGAAGTCGCTGAGAGCATGCCCAGCTGGTTGTGTCCGAACAAGCTTGACTGCCGACGTGACTCCTTAATGGACATACGCCATACATCACGTGATGCCATTTAACCGAGTTAGTGAGTTATAATTAGCCTCCTCTACTTTCCTCCTTCAAGTACTTAGATGCGAAATCTAAATCCACAGCATTATATCAGTTCATGTGGTATCATTGTCCCCCAACTTCATGCTTTCAATTCGACCTTCAACTACCCTCCCAAAAATCCCACGTCGTCGTTATCTCCGTGAAGCTTGTGAAAGTTGTACCAGGCCGTGGAATCGCGTACGGTAGCTATCAGCGTAAAGGAGGATGACAAGCCCGCTGACAAAGTCCCTGAGTAACCGAGCCTCGTCAGAATCGATTCCCACAAGAAATAGAAATTCCGAACCAGCTTCGCACTAAAGAGCGGATGGGATAGTCTAGAACCTTTGGAATGGATGTCTGAATGAGAGATGGCCATCTGTCAGTAACAATTGCCTTTGGGTTCGTCAGTGCGCGAAGACCCTCAGGACCACCTGTCCTAGACAGTCAGGAATGCTACGCCATCCACACAGATTGCACCGACTCACCGAAGCGCCCATAACCACTGGCTTTGTTGCCCCCAAATGGAAGATCCTGGCTGTAAAAGCAAAACTCATCTAAATGCTAATTTGAAATGATGGCTCGTTGACGTACTTCAGCTGTGCATAACCATCAGAAACATTGATCGGCAATCAGTAATTGAAACTCACGTAGAACACTCCGAAATCGTTGATGGAGACCATTCCACATTCCAACTCCCGAGCAACTTCCAAGCACAGGTCTTGATGGGGTCCGAAAACACTGGCTCCAAGACCATACTTGGTACCATTAGCGATCTTGATTGCTTCTTCGATATCATCATAGCGGATAAGCAATGCAATTGGCGCAAACACTAATTTGATTGTTAGCGTGGGGAATACGCTCCAGCGATGAGCTCACGTTCTGTCTGCGCAATCTTTGACTTGGGGTCGACATCACCGAGTACCGTTGCCGTGAAGTACGCGTTGCCAGCTGAAGAAGGATGGAGATATGTCTTCCCACCAACGTCCATTCGACCACCTGTTTCGTGGGCTTCAAAAATGAGGTTCTCGAGTAGGTCGAAGCGGTCATTCGTAATCATGCATCCACAATCGACCGTATTGATGAACCCTTCCCTCGATGGTGCCAAAACGGAACCAACGCGCAACTTTTTGGCTCGCTCCGTCAACGTTTCGTAGAGTTCGTCATACTGCTTTGAGTGAACGATCAAGCGCTCAATACCGATGCAATTCTGACCAGCATTTTGGCTGACGAAAATTAAAAGAGTGATTAACGGGGCACGTGCGATCGAACTCACAAGATACCACGCATCCAGACACTTGCGTACCTCTGGATATCTGTGTCAGGGAGAATGATAGCCGGATCTTTGCCACCCAGTTCTAGCGTTACGGGGGTAAGGTGTTCTGTTGCAGCCACGGCTACCTAAAGTCCCGTGAGCAATTTATCAAGGGCATGTCCAAGCCTCAGTACCTTGCGTCCAATCTCTTCCGAACCGATGAACGTGATATGTTTGATCAAAGGTGACTTGGTCAGTATCTCTGCTTTGTCGGGCCAGCAACAAACCGTCTAGAAATATACTCAGAAACGTCAAATGAACCGGAGACATTTACCAACCTGAACTATATCAGCATCGTGACCACAGGCTTCAAGTGCCTTGATTATTGCGCCGACGAACCAGTCGGTAGACCATACGACGTGTTCAGAACACTTCAACACAATAGCATTACCAGCAAAGATGGACGCGATGATTGGTGACCAAGCATTATGGAGTGCTGCAGGCTTGCATAAGAAACCATAATGCTTACTAGGCGAATCCACTCACAGTAGTTCCAAGACACGATGGCACAAACCACACCCTTGGGCTCGTAAACGACTTGGGACTTCTTGTAACTCAGCATCAAATTTGAATATCTCGTCTCGGTTCGTACAGCACGTTCTCCGTGGTTAATGAGCCACTCCAGTTTCGAGCATGTCGTCAGAATTTCGCCGAGGGCAGCATCAACCACTAAAGCAAATTAGTTCATTTCCCTCATCCCTGCTTGGAGCGTACTGGGCTTACAAGTCTTTCCAGTATCACGGCACGCAACTCTCGCACAAGCCTCCTGGTTTTCGACGAGCCACTTGAGCAGACTCCGCATCACCCTGCGCCGCTGAGAAAAAGTGGTTTCTGCCCATGAAACTTGTGCGCGCTTCGCTCGCTGTATCTTCGCCTGGATTTCACGCTCGTTGTCCGCTATGACTGTCTTGATATGTAACGAGTTCGCAGGGTCGTAACACGTGACATAATCTCTACCACCCATAAAGTGGTGAGGGAGGAGGTCGGGTTCGGTGAGATGCGACTTGAGGTTTGCGTTATGGATCCTCAGAGATTCCCATTGAGGGTCTGCAGCCTGAGAGGACATCAGACAGGTGGCATGGAACGAGAATAGACCACATACTTCGGGGACATAGTGTCTGAAAGGCACGGCACTGTTGTGCGCCTTCTGATATCGATCGAAGACAAGCCAGATACCGAAGGCGGAGAACACGGTCAGAAGGTATAGGACCTCAAGTACGCTAGCCTTTGGATCGTTTTCGAGCCATAAGTTGAGGGTGCGGAGTGGATGGAAGATGGCACAGATAAATGAGGGCATTGCTGCTGCTCGCGCACTCAGCAGGGAGAGGTTGCTGGTGAAATCAAGCAGTTGAGGGACAACTCGAACTGAAGCGCGTCAAGTCGACACAAAAATTCCATCGTAACGCGATCACGTGATTACTTACTTTAGGCCCTGTTTGCATTGTAAAAGGCTGGGTCGATTGGTCGACCTATCTTTCAATTTCCGACTCCGACTCGGCAAACGGCAGATCCGAGCAAGTGGGGTCATATGGTTAGGGTCTGTACATACAAAGTGTAGTAAAGTGTACACTACCATTTTTGGACGAAATCCTGACTCCGACAGGCAACCCCTTGGGAGCTTCTCGGCTCGCCAACCCTTGCACATGACCAATCTGCCAGGTGTGAGCCCTATCTTAGTTGATGTAGGAATGTGATCAGGCATGTCCGACAACATTGACAACAGCAGTAATGTAATTATGGCATGTGCTACCATGACTTTTCCTTTCTGCAGATGAAGCCTGGCAATTGCGGTTGATGTCTCCCCAGATTCGACCAGGTTTGCCATTGGGACCAGTTGGGATGACACTGAAGCAAGTGTTTGGAGCATAATGACAGCGGAGAGACTCATTGGCCCACTCAAACACAACAGTTCTATCACTGGAATCAAGTTCTCACTGAATGGTGACCAGATCACCACTTCCTGCTTTGGTGGCTCAATCCGCATTTTTGACAGTCATAGCGGTGACGAGCTCATCATTGTCAACACTAAAAAATCCTCAACATGGCAGTCAATCACTCTGCTTGTATGGTCCAATGACAGTCAACATGTTTTTGCGGCATCAAAGGACAGCAAAATCAAATCTTTCGCTGTGTCCTCGGGGCCCCAGCTTGCTGTGTCCTCGGGGCCCCAGCTCGCTGAATCATCGACTCTCGGTGACGTCTACTCCATCATTCTAGCAGCGAATGGCAAATTCATCATTGCCTATGCAAACCATTCCATATCGTTCTTGGACATGTCGAATCTCACCCAGATTGAGCCTGCCATCGAGGATAGTATATGGTTGGTTGACCTCTCCCTGGGATGATAACTATTTGGCGACTGGATGAACTGACAGAAAAGTCACTGTCCATGACCTTGGCCATATTCTTCCGGACTCATATGTTCCATTCCATGTAAGCATTTGTCCATTCACTGCCATGTCGGATAAGCTACATCCCATCTCCCACACTGACACACTACATTAGACATCTACTCGCAACAAAGGACGACCAGACGAGTGGCCTGCGACCTTCTCTAATCCGGTAGGAGTTCGCTATTCCATAGTGTTGCCGTGGCTCAGCTAGCCAATGACCGATTTCGGTTCCAATCAGCTTGAGTGGCAGTTTGGTCACGCATGGCATCGCGGCCAATCAGATCGGCTAGCTTGGTTCAGCTAATCAATAAAGTTGGTTTTTGGCCGATAACAATGGTTAGTTGGCTGCAGCCAGCCAAGAGTCGATTACAGTCGATATACCAGTACAGAACACAAGTATGAAAGTCATAACTAAATAAGAACTTGTAGTTCAATTGTCCAACAATATCTCCAATCCAAATTGAACCTGCTGAACGCCAGAAACAGGTTGCAGAGACATGCCATCAGGATTCAGGACTTACATCACTGCGCTAGGTGTAGCAGCCAAGCGGCTAGATTGGAAACTTCCACAGAACATGTTAGATATGGCAAAGGAGGGCAACAAAAGAATTGCGTACGTTCATTTGGGTGTTTGGGCTGTTTGGCCCACTGGCAACAATTGAGCTGCTGTGGACTGCTGTTGGTGACTACAGAGGGCACGAGGAGCTGCAGCATTGGAAGCAGCAGATGGCATATTTTGCCCAGCCGGCGGAAGAGGGGTACCGGTGTGGTCTGGACGTTGTGGTCCAACGTCAGGAGGTGACAGTGGTGGCGAAGGCCACGAGACAGGCTTGTGAAGACTGAGATCATGCGAGACTATGGATGAATCTAGTGTTTTGGGACGGAGAGCTGACAACATCCATTGCATGTACTTGTAATTGGGTTCCTCCAAAAAGGAGAGAGTTCGTGTGTAGGTGAGAAGGGTGGCGAGTTCTTGGGGCAATCCACTACATAGCAGCTCGACTGGAGTTTTTTGCTTCAGTTTGAGTATTGATGAAGACTTTGTCGAGTGAGAATTGATCCATGGCAGCGAACCACGCAACAAGTAAATAAGAAGGTATGCAAGGGACTCGACATTGTCATGACATCCTTGCCGAGCTCCCAAGTGACTGTTGATTGAAGTAAAAGCAGGAGTCCCGGTAGGGTGGCTGGTGCAGACAAAGGGATAGTGATTCCCAGTTGTTGGATTACAATATTGTTTAGAAATTCCAAAGTTAATGATGAAGATGGTAAGAGCATTGTCACCAAGACCCGTCAGGATATTCTGTGGCTTGATATCAGCGTGAATATAACCACGGTCATGTATAGATTGTAGATGAGAGATCTGTGGAGGCACTTGCAGTGAGCACTGAGCCATTTGGCATAAACTGACTTACCAGTTACTCTGCAATATGAGTGATCATGTGGATATGGAATTTTTTGTGTTTGTTAACAAGACTGTGTAATGAAGGACCAAGGAGATCCAGAACTAATACATCATAACTGGCCTCACTGCCAAACCAGTAAGCTTGAGGGATTCCTTCACTGTGTTCGAGTTTCTTCAGGATCTCATACTCATGCTCCACAGATCATTCTCCGTCAGGAGAAAGCTCAAGTTTTATTGCATAAGACTTGTGAGTGAAGATATTTGCAGCTCTGTATATGTTTGCTGGGAGGTGCTCATCAGTCGACAGTACTATAAAGCCTGTATACCAGGCTGTATCTATGAATGGAACATATCGTACGTCCCAACGCCAAGTGGCTCTTTTATTCTAAATCTGCCGTTGACATGGACTGGGACGAGGCTCTGACTCATCTGAACCAATTTGAAGCAGTGGATGGTAGATTGGGTCACTGGGGTTTTGAATGTTAGTTGATCTTCGGTGCAGCTGCGTTGCATCACACATGTGGTCCGTGCATCTCTTTTAAAACTTCTGCTATGTTTCATATGCTAATCAGATCTTTCGGAGCCCCTCGTGGGATCAGTCTCATTATCAACTGTTACGAACTTTAATTTTCTATTCTTTCTTTTTCTAGTCACATGATATTTTCCACGGTCACGTGACAACAGGTGCACCTTTCCTATCACATGACCTTATCTTTTGTTCGGACTCATCACGTGATCCAGGTCTAGACCAGTCACGTGACTCGCCTTATGTATTTAATTACCGAAGGTCTAGAAACGTCTAGGCCCTTATCTGCTATCTCTGATCTATGATGTCATACCTTATCTACAGGACGCACGGACCAGTAGACAAACACGTACAAACAAAGTAGTCAGTATATATACCCTTGAATCAACGCCCCAAGAACTCTAGTCAAGTTCTTGTTGGGATTCCCTCTCAATAAGTTTTCCTTAACTCTAAGCATTTTCTGGTGTGAAGCAGCCCAAGTCATTCTTTGATTTGAGGTTGTCAACATTAGAACTTGACTGTCATCACTTCCGCTACTTCACATCCAACTGCTTCATAGGCTATGCCCGTCTTAAGGGTATATAGGCGGACCCTAGCCTTTTGGGGAAAAAACTTCGAACGCTTTATTTTCACTTGGCATTTGCCACATTTGTTTTATGTATACCCTGGTTATAGACCAGAGAAGGTGCTTAGCTGTTAGTGTGGCACAGGAGTGAGCTCGAGCGCTCTCAATTGGTTTAAACACCACTCCAAAAACCCTTTCACTTCTTCTGTGATTCGTCGCGAGTCCTCGTGTGGCTCATTTGTTTACCTTTAGTTACTTTAGACCAAAAGTGGTACGCAAGAGCGTATTGTGCCCATGCCACTTAGGTTACATTTATTTTCTCTACGAAGTCAGGAAGGCTATTGGCCTGATTTGTGTCGCTAGAGTGATTTAGATCCTCGTGATATCTTTTTTTACAAAGGATGATTCCCTTCTTTCCTAAAAAGGAAGAAGAAGTCGAAGCAGATCTCCGGGCCCTTTCACCCGAGATCGACCCCAACAACGCCTACAAAGGCAACCAAGAAGCAGACGAACTCCGAGTACACGTACTCGACTACATCAGATCCGAGTTAAGGTTTGACACACCTTTTCTCAACCTACACGACATCTCCCGCGACAACGCGGAAAGAACAAGGGAGCAGGTAATAGCGCTCCAACTTTATCCTCTACCAATCCGACAAGCTGTGGTCCTCGCACCGGTCGCACAGCCCCGCCAGCTCAGGGATCGGGCTAGAATTCGAAGACCGTCTATACTCCCCACCCTCATCACCATTGCCGACAATGGCCACGCAGGCAGACCAAATCTCCGCGCTGCAAGACGCGCTCTTCGCAATGCAGCAGACGTTAGATGCGCTGACCGCCACACAAGGAGTGGCCGGTCCAAGCACAAGGGAGGTTAAAATCTCCAAGAAGGTCGAGGTCGTGCCAGACCCAAGCATGTACAATGGCGCTTACGACCGCTACGATAGCTGGAAGATCTGTCTCCAGCTGTATATTAATAGTAATAATGAAACGTTTGTTACGGACAAAGATGTTGCCATCGCAGTCTTCTGCCGCATTGGTAGCAAAGGAGATGAGAAGGACACAAACGGGGCTGGCATGTGGGCCAGGAACCAGCTCCTGAAATATCTCAATGGGTCTCTACACGCCTGGCCCACATTCGATACATTGTGGAAGATACTCGATGCCCGATTCAAACCCGGGCTCGATAACGATAACGCAATTGACGGACTTACCCATCTTCGCCAAGGACCGAGGGATAGGACAGAAGCATTCCTCACTTGGCGGCTAGCTCTTTACGAGCAGGCCAAATGCGGAGACCCGATGGGAGTCTATTTGCTTGAAAGGAACGTCCACGAGGACGTAATAAAGCACATCTTCATCAATGGCAAGAGGCAGACCATGGTCGATGCCTATATTCAAATCATCAAGGATACGGGAAACCTGATCGAGTCTTTCCAACTACGATGAAATGCCACACGGGCTTTTGCCCAACAAGGACACTATCAAGGACAAGCATCATCTTCAATGGCCTGCACCTACGGCGGACAAGGCCAATGCATGGAGATAGATGCGGTACGTAAAATGAAGTGTTTTAATTGCGGGAGTGACCACATGGTCAAAGATTGCAAAAAACCCCACAATGAATGCTCAGAATGCCGCTTTCTTGGGGGAGGCCATAGCAGGCG